>CM068757.1:462035-506112 GCA_035084275.1 Hydrolagus colliei
TTGCTATATTATTTTGACTATCGCACTCCAAACAGATTATCCAAATATCTCACGTTTCGGACACCAGATAATAACATTTTTTCTAATTGCTGTTTTCTAATGCCTTTTTCAACCCACGGCTGTTTGTGTGTGTGTGTGTGTGTGTGTGGGGGGGGGGGGGCGGAATGCCGCTGTGCGCAATCGGCTGCCGCGTTGCGCCACAAATATATACATTCGATTCACTTTAAAGTATATCCTGTTGAAGCGCTTTGAGACGTCGATAAGATGCGAAAGCCGCGATATCAAATGCAAGGATTATTATTATTATTATTATTAAATGTATCTTACAAATCAACAGAATGAACGGTGGCTCGACAAGTGGGAAGAATGTCGATCCCGCGGTTCGGTTGAAACGGGACGAAGCCGATTGTAAATGGCCGTACGTGTCGGGAGAAAGCTTCGTAAAAAAAAATTGTCGTTTGGAATTTTCCCGCGAAAGTTCGAGGAGAGGCAGAGAGGGGTTGAGAGAAAACTGCGGTGTCAGTGTGTGCTCATGCGCAAGGCACAAGCCTACATTAATGTGAAAGCCAATATACATCATTTTTAATGGACTTGATGGATTCGTGACATTAACTGGTTAAATCCGACTCAATGGTAATTAGACTAAAAACCTGTGTAAAACACACACACACACACACACACACACACACCCTGACCCTGACTTAGAGCAACAACAAACAAAAATTTGCCCTTTCACCTCCTCCCGTACCACTGTGCAAGGCCCCAAACACAGTGTACATGTGAGAGAGCGATTCACATGTGCTACGTGCCACCGATGTAGTGTAAATGCATCCGCCACTGCTCACGATGTGGTCTCCTCTACCACGCTGTGGGGGGGGGGGGGGGGGGGGGGGGGGAGATCGAAGGCAGATCGAGCGACTAAACGCCTCAGCTCCGTCCGCAAATATAACAACCCCGACCGACCGATTCTGTGACGTTTCAACTCTCGATCCCTCTCGCATCCCACTGACCTCTCTGTCCACGGGCCTCCTGCGCTGCTCCAATCAACCGCAGCGCGAGCTCGAGGAACGGCAACGTGGACATGCGCTAAGGGCCTCTCCGGCCTTGATATCGATTTCAATAATTTCAGGCCATTAACACCTGACCTTTCCTGCTCTTCCGCGACCATCTGATCCGCCTGTTCTTCGGCAATCTCCCTCTCTGTTAATCCTTAAAAGCTTCTCCCTCCCCCAACATGCCCCAAGTCCTCCCGCTGAAGGGTCGCGGACCCGAAAAACGTGGACTCGCTTTTCCTTTCTCCATAGATGCTGCCTGACCCGCTGAGTGCTCCCAGCCACGTTTCTGTTTTTGTAACAAAATACGCAGCCTTTTTTTTTTTTGCGCGCTGCGCGACTTGAATGAAACCCACGGAATTATAAACCATGATTTTTACGATCTGAGACCTCGGCGCGAATCACACCTGAAGTATTTTTCCCGTTTGTGAAAAAAAATGACACTGTATATATTGTGGGGACGTCCTCCCGATGGGAAAGGCGCTCTACAAATGTCATTTGGTGACGTTTGTTGTGTTGTAAGTTGAGGCTGTTAAAAAACAAGTCCCCCTATAGTTCGCTTTCATAAATTTCGAGTGCGACAGACTTGTTCTGTTCTAGAGTAGACCAGCGGATAGGTTGGGAATCACTTGACAAGCTGGTAACACTTTTACTCGCTCAACCAAAAGCTCTGCCTTTCCCAGACGCTGTGAAACTCCACAGCGTCGTTAGCGGAAATGGCAATTTCACCACCAAAGAACATCTCAAAACCAAAGATTGAAAAGTCAGTGGACGTAGGATACTCTCCGAGTGCCCACTGTAATAAATTTGGTCATTTTCAACCCACGACTGTTTGTGTGTGGGGGGGACGACACTGCCGTGCGCAATCGGCTGCTGCGTTTCGCCCACAAATATATATGCAGTCACTTCACTTTACAGTATATTCTGTGAAGCTGCTTTGAGACGTCGATAAGATGTGAAAAGCCGCGATATCAAATGCAAGGATTATTATTATTAAAATTATTATTATTATTATACAAGTCCAGCCTGTTATTTTCAGCCTGCCTTCCACCACACATAGCGGTGCACTTTTGACACGCACTTTGAAAAGTGGGAGATCTCAACAACAGTGAGACACTTCAGAATGAAGCTCCTAAAGTATTTTAAGATATCAGTTTACACTGGACCTGTGCACGATTACTGTCATTGGCTGCCGCTGTTTCGCCCCCAAAAAACACGCAAGACAATTCGCTTTCCGGTTTATTTCTGCGAAGCGTTTTTGAGAAGCGTTTGGAAGACTTGATAATGTGCTGCGTCAACTGTTGTTATACAGTATTATTATTAATTCAACTCGGATTCCAGAGGTTAAAAGGGCTATCTCCTCACCCCCACCCAAGACCCAGACCCACTCCGATGGTTTAAACAGGAATGAATTCCTCTTTAATATCTAGTCAAACCATTGTAATCAGTATCAAGTTGAACACAGACGGTGGCTGATGTTACTGTAGTTCTACTGACAGCTTTGGGTAATATAGTACACTGTATTTGGGTGTGTTTCTGTACAATATATTGTATGAAGCAAACGCACTTTGAATTTCTAAGGGATTTTTGTTTTTTAACCTCGCCATTGCAATTCTGTTTGCCAAAGTGTTTCGTATGATAATATCGCAACCCACTTGCAGGCAGCTGATGGCTAGTAATTAACCTCCCCCAACACTATCAACACAAATTAGTATGGAACACACTGTATTGCTGGAAAAAACAATGAAAAGTTGTGAATGTTTTTGCCAACTAAAGTAATTAAATAGCTGAACAAGAGGAAGGGTCAAATATTGAAGCCTGCACCTTAGATAACTACTGTGTAGCTCTCTCTCTCTCTCTCTCTCTCTCTATATATATATATCTATATATTTTTTTCAGTCACACTTAATCACCTGCTAGAAACGTATTATTAAGGATAAATACTACACAAACTTGTGCGTAGAAAAGGTGAGATCGATTTTAGTTATTAGTTGATAAAGAGGGTGGATAATTGGGGTTTAATCGTATATTGGAACCATGTAGTTCATACCACCCCCCACCCCCCACCCAGCCCCTCTTCCACAACTGCTTGATGGTTGTCAGTGGATGACCAAAATGGAAAAAGGCTTCAACGATTCATAATAATACTACTACTGATAATAATCCTTGCATTTGATATCGCATTTTTAATGTCTTCTAGACGTCTCAAAGCGCTTCACAGACTATGCTGTAAAGTGAATTGACTGTATATATTTGTGGGCGAATCTTGGCAGCCAATTGCGCACAGCAGCTTCCCCACCCCCCCACACACACACACAAACAGTTGTGGATTGAAAATGACCAATTTATTATTGGGGGGTTTTCTCGAGGGATTATTATTGTGTGTGTGTGTGTGTGTGTGGAGTAAGGAAACTCGTCCAAGGTTTCGCCCTGACCTGCCTGGAATTGAACCTAGATCTCTCGCTTGCAAAGGCGAGTTGCTCTAACCACTGAGCTACAGGGACTTCACTCTGGCGAATCCACCAAAATTGACTTTGTGTTTTTTCTCTTTCATTGTCTGCCGTGGATCCGTCTGGAAGATCATATACGTGATAGAAAGTCATTTCTAATTTTTTTTCAGTTAAACGAAATCACATTTCACGGAGATAACATCACATCATGCTCTATTTACTGGGAGTTATTTTTGGGGGGCTTCGAAAATCTCATTTAAAGAGAAAGCCTACAGCACAATCATTTTGAACCCACACATCACGAGAGCCCAGTGAGCACTTGTACTGCCTGGAGCTGGACTCGAAGCCAACCACAGAGGAATAGAGCCGGCCATTAAACGCGTCTTCCTTACCTCTTCACCTAATTAACTTTTATCTCATTCATTTTTAATGTGTGGCGCAAACAGAATACATCGCGAACATCCCAATGGGATATGCTTTAGCTCCCGCTCACACTCTCAGGAGCTGCTGCAGCTCAGTGGGTTAGAGCAACTCGCCTTACAAGCGCGAGACCTGTGTTCAAATCCAGGCAGGTCAGGGCGAAACCTTGGGCAAGTTTCCTTACTCCACACACACACACACACACACGCACGCGCGCCTAATAATAATCACTCAAAAAAAAACACAATAATAAAATCGGTCATTTCAATCCACGACTGTTTGTGTGGGCGGGACGCTGCTGTGGGCAATTGGCTGCCGCGTTTCGTCCGCAAATATATATACGGTCAATTCACTTTACAGTATATTCTGAAAAGCGCTTTGAGACGCGGTCTAGAAGACGTAAAAAGCGCTATCTCAAATGCAAGATGTAACAACATCAACAACAACTTGCATTTAGACAGCGATCTTCACACAGGACTGTGCCTCAGCCCGTTAGCTGAAAGGGTCAAATCTCAGTGACCCTTTCCTCTGAAATATCGCCATCAGCCTCCAAAATAATCTCTCACAACTCCCGCTTGTCAGAATTGGCCAGAATTTTGTCGGACACGCGTGAATCCTAATCTCTTGTCGCTCGCTCGCTCGCTCGCTCACTGGAAGGTGTTGAATGTGGAGGCAGCTAACCCTAATGTACCAACCAACCTCAATTATTAAAGTAAACAGGGGCAGATGAAGAATTACATTTGCGAAAGGCATCAGCGCCGTCTTCGGGAGGGGAAAGATTTGGGTTCGCAATCTTGTAGGTTAAGATCCGCCCGACACGAAAGAATCCTACACAAAAATGCTTGATTAAAATCCAATTGCACTCATCGATCGCACTACTTTCGGGTCATTAAAGTTACTTTGACTAAAACATGGGGTCTGAAGGCAGTGCACACACACACACATACACACACACACACACACAGCCCTCTAATCAATAAAATATTTTTCAGTGCGTCGATGTATGAAATGCCGCCGTTTCTTGTTTGATCTGCAAATAGCTTTCAAATTACAGGACCTTTTCTGTGGGAAACTGGAACGATTACTGGTGTGAAAGGAAACGCGGGTAATTAAAAGGCAATTTCTGTGCATTAGATCGCAGCATCTTCAGAGACTGTGTCCTGATTTGCTTGTCTTCAGCTGCTTGGATGTTTATTTTCTTCCATTCCTGATGTACAGTCCCATCAAGGATGACATTTAAATGAGTGAGTATTCAACACAAACGTGGTCATTTGTACTGCATCCAATGTGGCCACACGCTGTGATGATTACTGCCTCGAGTGTGTCACGGTATCCCGAGGGGTGGTGGCGGGGATGGAGGGGAGGAAAAAAGAGGTAAAATTTTTACCAATTTACATTTTTTCCCGATTAATTTTTATGCAAAAGAGGATCCGATTTTGCTCCTATCTCACCTGAATCATGCGGATCAACAAAGACTAATTGAGCAGTACGTAATGGAAAAAGTCAGACCTCGAACTCTCTACAGCTGTTCTGCAGGAACTTTTCGACCGTACAAACACAAAACGTACTGTATAAATAATGTCTCTCTATATATGTAATATGTAATATATATATATATACACATATATATATTTTCAAAGTCATTGTAATACCGGGGAAAACGTCTGACACATTAAAACACACCAGTTGTTAACTCAATAGGTCTCATTTTTACAGCTTACATGTGGACGGAGGCTACTAAAATATTATTGATGTGAAAAAAAAGTGTTTCGTAGAAATTTGCAGCGCAGAAGGACGCCAGCCACTGTTGCACTCAGTCCTTCTATTTAAGTTCTCTTACATACAACACTAGGCTGGTGAGCTGCCAGACTGCCAACAGTTCAATAATAGCTCTCACAGTGACGAGACACAGCATCTCAGGAGTAGATGGTTCCAAAGGCAATAGGTGGAAAAAATATGATAGCATATGGGTCCGCTTGCTGCTTACCTGTGAAATAGGGTAGATCGGAGGTCAACAGCTTCAGAAGGGACTAGGTTATCTAGCACTATAATAATAATAATCATAATAATAATTATTGTATTTGATATCGTGCCTTATCACGTCTTCAAGGCATCTCGATGCTCTTCACGGGATAAACTGCAAAGTGAATTGATTGTATGTCTCGTGGGCGAATAAATACACTATATAACGTACACAGAGAGCCCAGAATGATAGATGATGTTCTGACGAAGGGTCTGAGCAGACCCGAAACGTTGACTCGCTTTCCCTCTCTCCATAGATGCTGCCTGACCTGCTGAGTGTTTCCCGGCCACTTCTGTTTTTGTTTCAGATTTAACAGCGTCTGCGGTATTTTGCCTTTTTGTTATGATAGATCAAGATCTTTCAGGTTTTTTCTTTATTGATGCTGGTTTTAATAATGAATCCTTTATTTTTTCTATTACTTCCACCGCTCGCTTCCCTGTACGTACTTGCGAGAAAACGTCGCTAGCTTGTTGTGTAGTTGTTTTTTCTTAAATGGAAATGAATCGATGTCTCTATCTCTGGGATTGCCATGTGCGAGTGGGAAGCCATGGAATTTCCCAGTTTGGTTTGGATACTATTGTGCGCAGTGACTAAACTCAAATCAAAAGGAATTTCAGAGAAAAAAATAAGTTAGTTGGGGGGCATCTCTCACGTACAGACGTAGTCAGCTGTGCTGCATATCACAAAGCCTCAGCAACTCTAACTGAAGAACTAAGATTCTACAATATACACAACAAATAACAGACAGGCTTTTAGCTTGACACCAGAGAGCTAGATATGTGGTTACATTGAGATAAAATGGAGTCATGGATGCTTTGGGAGCCACAGCTCTCTCGTACATTATTTGCTGCAGAAAAAGCCAATTGCCTGAATACTAACCTAACCGTACAATGATCCTGCAAATAAAACTTTACAATCCAATCAAGTAAAGCTGGGAAGATATCGAGAACAAATGGTGGGTCACTTGACAAGCGATTCCAATGGGAAGCCAATTTAACAGGTGTACCAACCTTGGCATAAGTGGGGCTTATGAAACTCAGACAGTTAATTCACGTGTGCGCCCGCCTGCCCGCCAATCAGTTTGTTCTCTACCCTCCTACGGCATTTTAACAATGTATTAGCAAAGAATCAAGCGAGGCTTTAGTGGTTGATTGGAGCTGTATCAAAAATGCTGTGGGCGTGAATGGAATGTAAAGTTTATTTACAGGATCATTACACAGTAGGTTAGTGTCCAAGCAATTGGAAGAAGCCGGTCTAAGGGAAGACATTAGCATCTTGTATCTATTGCCTTTAATGACAGTAAAATATACATAAATGAGTCTCAGACAGTTTTATGGATTGTGAATACTGAACCCAATGAGTTTTTCTTGGGGTGGTGGGAGAGTAAAAAAAATTATAATTTTGACTGATATGTGCTACTTGTGTAACTCAATATAAGGCAAACAAGTAAACAAGCCATTGGTATAATCACTGTAACTAAATCTTAGCGTTTGTAAGTATTACTCAAAGAACTTATCTTGGATAACAAGTTGGTGGGATATTGCCGTGAGCAAATTGGCGACCGTGTTCGCCTACAATGTGCACAGTCACTACACTTCACAGTATATCCTGTGAAATTCTTTGTGATGTCCTCCCTATGTTAAAAGTCCTGTGACTGAATATACGGATAAATATACTGCATTATTATTTATTGCACTGGCAGCAGCAAAAGTGCTTCACTTTCTGGCAGGAAATAAAAAACACAGCATTAATGTCACCGGAGAGCTTGCATACTTTTGTCACGGGTTTGATGCGGGTTTCGTCGACAAACAATGTCATTTACAATCGCGCTTATCATTACAACGTAGGAAAATGACTCAAAGTACTTTACAAAGACAGGGTGGGAGAAATGGGGAGAGAGGTATCAGGGAAGTATCTCAACCTTCATCCATTAGTGAAGTACATTTGTGTCTTGAATTCAAGAAGAATATTTGCTGTTCACATGAGACCAGGGAGAAACAAAATGTGTTTATTTAAACCGTCTCTCTGTTGGGCTCGAATATACCGTCAGTGGGACTGACATGTGTTCAAGAGTATTTGCCAAGTGTAATCACTATAGGGGAAAGCAAAGAAATGAACTGATGAATGTCACATCCACTAAGAGATTGAATTGTACTAGCCACTGCTAGAGAGCTATCTCAGCCACTAAAATATTGGAGTGGTGGGGGGGGTCACTCATATCAACACAAATGTTTAGAGATATACCGAGCCTCGTCGATCACAAACTGACATCCCAAAGGCTCTTAAAGGCTGTTATCAGGAGAATCTAACTCATGAATTATTTATATTTTACTGCTGTGGACTTAATGACTCACAAAATGCCTAATAATATGTATAAATGAGTACTCTCAATGATAATAAAAATGGATCAAATGTGGTGGAAATTGATCTAACCCAAAGCATGTCTCCCTCATTGAAGCATCCGCCAAGGAAGATACGAGAATTGTAAATGTTAGTGTATAATAATATAATGTATGAGAGCTTTGACTATAGAGCCGATGCCTTTGCCTCTACACTGCATTTCCACTGTTAAGTGCCTGCCTGTGGATGGGGGAAGATAAAAGCTTTGCGGTTTACATACAATCCTTGTGGATTTTTGTAACCCATAAAGATTAACTGCCCCCATGGGACTGAAGTGGGCCTGTGCTATTGGTGTGTGTGCGTGTGTGTGGTGTGTATACATGCATGTGTGTGTGTGCATGTGTGTGTGTGTGTGCGTGCATGCGTGTATGTGTGTTTGGTGTGTGTATGTGTGGGTGCGCGCAAGAGTGGGAGAGGGGAAGTGCAATGTTAACACTGGATGAAATCATTGAACAGTACTGATGTAAGCAATTGTTGAATTTTCTTGTGTGTTTGCTCGATTAGCTTCGATGATCGGGATGGGGGGTGGGGTGGGGGTGGGGGGGTAAAATCTACACTGAACCTCCCTCGTACTCCCCCCACCCACCCCCCCACCACCCTCCACCCCTCCACCCACGACTCCATGTTTCGCACACTCTGTGGAAGGCAGGCCTTTCTCGCTCAGCCCTTCCATTACAAACCATGTCGCTTTTCATGGTAACAGCTGAAAACGTGCAAAGCCCTCGTCACAGTTGGTTGACTTATTGCCTTGGAAGCAAGCAAGTTGGGAGAGGAGAGACAGGATGTGGGAACAGCTTGAAGCTAACAAACGGTATCCCCATGATGATGATGATGATGATGATGTACTCCGAGTCTGATGGCTGGCTTTGAGGCAGACTGAGAGTTTATTTATTTAAACCTGTGCAAAATGACGACTACCTTCTCTTGGACGCCTCGCAACAACTGAGTTCATGAGATGGGGTTGGGAGCTCAGTACTGATGTAGAGGTTGCTCCTGTTGTATTTACGATTAGTGTTAAATTCCAACAGCGCATCTACAAAGAGGTCTAGGTGTCATTTTTCCCTTCCACATTTGCCATTCCCACCGTCGGTGAAACATGCTTTTTTCCCCCTGGATTCGAAATCATTTAAAGGGCAAGGCTCACTGATTTCGTTTCAACCCCCAAAAAACATAAATAAATAAATAAAAATGCTCTCGTCTGTCCCTATGAATTACATTGTCCCAGTGAATATTTTTTGTGTTTTGTTCAACACCCAAGGCTTCCGCTAATTACAGGAAGAGACAGAACCCACACTGCCCTCGAGGGTTTCTGCCACCACTGTGATTCAACATTTAGTCAACAAGCAGGTAGTCACTGAAATCAAATGCCATCTGACAAGGCAGCGGATCACATCACCTAGGGTTAGGAAACAGACAAGCGACTGTGTTCATAAGTAAAGGCGCAGAGATTTCAAAACAGATTGTTTCTGACAGAAATCATATCGCGTCATCACTTTCTGACGGGAATTGCGTGAATTAAACCATGCGCTTTCTGCTTCCTATCTCTGTCCTTAAAGTGAAAGTCGTCTCGCAAAACAAACATCTAGAATGACAGTCAACTTCCATGTTGATTTCAAAGTGTGTAAGTACTTTTTTTTTCCCCTCCCCTGGGTCAGTTGCAAAGTCGTTTTACATTATTTTCCGCACACTTTATCTCTGAGCCGTAACGTACATTGACTGAGATTTGTGGCTGAGGTTGACATATCGAATTTTTTTTACAAACTTTTTATTTGCTGTCAGATCGCATCCCGAATGATCACGTTGGGATTCGCTTGACAAGTGATGAACATATTCTAACTATCAGGCAAAAATGTCTGCTCTTTAAGACTCGCAGGCTGGCCTGCCAAGCCATTCCACAGCCCCCCCCCCCACCCCACCCCCCAGGTTGAGATCACCCATGCCCGCTTCCGAGCATAGAAAATAATTGAACAGTAATATCCCAATCATAACGAGGGTCATTAGATACTTACAAGTCACAGGATTTTTAATATGTAACCCCTACACCTCCCTCCCTGCCTTCGTCCACGCGCATTACATTACAATTAAATTGAACTTCATTACGGGAGCTCGGGAGTGTGATGCAGAGTTCAAAATGATATATTAATCTCGACAGGGCTCAGTGGAAAGCAAACCCAGGCACCGTTTCCTCTCCCCCCCCCCCCCACCCACCCACCCCCCCACCCCACCCCATCGCCCGACCATTCTGGTACAATTCCAAGGCCCCAAGTCACACTTCTGCCTCTTGCCCGAAACAGCCATTCTTTTGTGTATCAGCCTACACAGGCTTCAGTGTGAACGGCCAATTCTACCGCGGGGGATGAAGAGAGGGTATCACAGACAATAATAATAATACAGTAATAATCCTGTCATTTGATATGGCGCCTTTTCACATCTTATCGACGTCTCAAAGCGCTTCACAGAATATACTGTAAAGTGAAGTGACTGTATATTTGTGGGCGAAATGCGGCAGCCGATTGTGCACAGCAGCGTTCCCCCCCCCCCCCCCCACAAACAGTCGTGGATCGAAATGACCAATTTTTATTATTGTGTTTTTATTGGAGGTATTATTATTATGTGTGTGGTGTGTGGTGTGTGTGTGTGTGTGTGTGTGTGGAGTAAGGAAACTTGCCCAAGGTTTCGCCCTGACCTGCCTGGATTTGAACACAGGTCTCTCACGCTTGTAAGACAAGTGCTCTTATCACTGAGGTACAGCACTCGACGAACATAATGTAATATAATATAATTCCTGTGTTTCACGTGCACACACGCAGACTTCCAAATAGAGGATCAATGGCCAGACATCAAAAACCCGTATGATTTTTCACTACCCAACGCAAAGGGCAGACTTTTGTTTTACTGGTATCTGTAGCCAGTAACTCACTCTGAACCCCTCAAGTACAATAGTGTAGGTACAGCCTAGACTTATAACCTTTTAAAACACATCACACATATCGTGCAGATCCCTAACTTCTACGTACACTAGAGTCACGAGTAAGATTATGAGGATTATGAAATTAACAACCAATGAAACAGATTTACAGCATTAATTATCTTCCACACGATCGTTAATTTTCATGCAAGAGACACATCATTCTGAATTTTGGAGCCGTGTCCTGAACCACTGGTATATTCTCTGGTGCTAATTTTCAACCAATAATATTAATAATAATAATAATAATCATTGATAACTATAGTATTTGAGTGGGAGGGAGGGGATGCAAAGAAAGGGGCATGGCTGTCATATCTATACTATAGGAAATATCATTTTTAATACAACCGAAAAGGGCATTTATTTGTTTCATTCATTTCACTTCCATCTGTTGCCTTTTTAAAGGCGGGGATTTTAATAATAATAAGAAGAATAATCCTGTCATTTGATACAGCGGCTTTTCACATCTTACTTGACGTCTCAAAGCGCTTCGCAGAATATACTGTAAAGTGAACAGACTGTATATATATTTGTGGGCGAAACGCGGCAGCCGATTGCGCACAGCAGCGTCTCCCCCCCCCCTCCCCACACACAGCCGTGGGTTGAAATGACCAATTTTTATATTGTGTTTTTTTGACAGATTATTATTTTTGTGTGTGTGTGCGGAGTAAGGAAATTTGCCCACTGTTTCACCCTGATCTGCCTGGATTCGAACACAGGTCTCACCCTTGTAAGGCAAGCGCTCTAACCACGGAGCTGAGAAAATAGCAAATTGCGCCTCGCACAAAATCAGCACCCTTACTTTGAATTTTAACCCTTTGACGGCCTCCAAAATCTACGCCCTCAAAGTAGTAAACCTCTGACGAATAATAAATCACGTGTGAAAACACGCAGGTCTTCTGAGGTCTTCAAACAACCATAAAACAACATGAGGTGTGAGACTTGCATGTTGTGCGTCTGTGTGTATCTGTGTGCGTGTGTGTGTGTGTGTGTGTGTGTGTGTGTGTGTGTGTGTGTGTGGCTGTTATGAAAAGTGCAGTACTTTTATTTTGATCTGAAAACAAATCATTTGTCTGCACTCGCAACTTATTAGCTCTGTTTACTTTCCCGGCTCACTGGAAACCAACCACTTTCCTACCATCAGCGTCATTTACTCCCCGGGTGGTAATGGAAAAACACCATTAGGTGAATAGCACTACGGTTAAGAGAAGGGCAACTGTGCAAGTTGGCAGAAGTAAACCTCGGGAACCTTTCCATCATTTATCTATCGGAAACGGAGCTTTACTCCTGTGTCTGAGAGCAGGGGCAGAGACAGAGAGAGAGAGAGAGAAAATCTATTAGGGGCTATTATTGTGTGGGTGGGTGGGTGGTTAGGAGGGGGTGAGACCGCTGGAACTCAGTTTATCGTTTTGACACAAATGAGGTAGTGTATGTCTCTCTCTCTCTCTCTCTCTCTCGCTCTCTCTCTCTCTCGCGCGCGCGATGGGCCTCTGTTAGTCCCACTAGTGTAATAAATGCAGACTTCCAGCTGAGCTACATTTCGAAATGCCACTAAGCATGGGGTGCTTGCTTCACTGCCCTTCACGGGGGCTTGGCATCGACAGCAGAACCCTGAGTGAGAGCGAGCGTGTCGGCCTTCTAAAGCCCCCACCCCGTCACCCCCTCCCCTCCCTCCCCCCCCCCCCTCCCCCCCGCACCACCACAAACCCTCTACCCTCTCCTCCTCCTCCACCCCTTCCTTTAACTCCTGTCCTCAGCGCAAGAAATTAACGCCATCAATACAGCCAGGGCCAGGGCCAGGGCGACTGACGGAGGGAGGTGCGTGAACCGGGGTAGAATCCGAGCAAAGTTAGGGAGGTTTTAAGTTAAATCAAACTTTTCCCTGTTATTATCCCCGCCGCCCCTCACCCTCCCACCCCCCGCCCTCCCACACCTTTCCTCCCCGCCACCAGTAATAAACCTGCGATGTACGAAGCAGTGAAACCTGTCGTGATTGGAGTTATAGAGGTCTGGCTGCTGTTGATACAGCGAGGTACACCTCATTAGTAAATCTATCATGTATTTTTCACCAATTTAAAATGAGTTTCAACTACGCTAAGTGATCATTTAAAATAAGAAGACGCGCTAAGGATTCCGTGGTAAATGAAGTGAAGTTCATTTCTCCTTAAAGCGTTTAATTGTCTGTCACTAAAGAATAAGTCGTGTAATAGGGAGAGTTTCGTCTAAAGCCCGGACGGATTTTGTAAACATTTTGATATTTGTATTAAAAAATTTCACCCACAGGTTTTTTTTTACTGAATATCGTAGAGTGTTGGCTGGCATCTGAGCTATGACCAGTGAAACCCAACTCATCTGCCCGGAGGATTATTGATAACATTCGTGGGAGAAAAAGAGTTTTGGAAAAAAAAGTTGGTAATTCTGGAGTAGAGGAATAAAATTGTGGAGGAATGGGGGGAGCTACTGTAGCTCAGTGGTTACAGCATTCACTCACTCACTCACTCACTCACTCACTCCCTCACTCCCTCACTCACTCACTCACTCGCCTTACATTCGACCTGTGTTCGAATCCAGGCAGGTCACGTCAGGGCAAAACCTTGGGCAAGTTTCCTTACTCCGGACACACACACATACACCTAATAATAATCCCTCCGACAAAAAAAACGCAATAATAAAATAATTTCAACCCACGACTGTTTGTGTGGGGGACGCTGCTGTGCGCAATCGGCTGCCGCGTTTCGCCCACAAATATATATATATACAGTCAATTCACTTTACAGTATATTCTGTGAAGCGCTTTGAGAGGTCTAGAAGACGTGAAAAGCACTACATCAAATGCAAGGATTATTATGATTAGTAAATGCTTTTTCATGACCCTTTTAACAGTACGATTATATGACCACAAGTTGCTGAAACACCTATATTATCCACCCTATTTCATACCCTCAGGGAAGTGAAGTCACCTTAGATAGTGAAACCGTCAACTCATTCTCCCCAGTGATGAGTTTTATAGTTGAGACTTTCTTCGTAGAGTAGAAACCCAAACAGCCCCAAGCCGCACAATCATTTGTATTCGTGAAAACTCGTCAACTTTCATGCAAAGTACAATTCTACATCAACACCAACTTCCAGACAACTCCAAAATTGCTTTATATCTATATCAAACGCCAAGATTATATTTATTCTTATTGTGGATATTGTATATTATAACCGGCTTGGCGGATTTTTTTTTTAAAAAAAGAAAATTTACAATAGAGAATCAGTCAAATCTTTTTAAATGACAAAAAATCCTGGCGAGTAAACAGTATCTTATTACATGTCTGAATTCATGCCTGAGCTTTAATGACCCTCAATAAATTACAGCACATAATGCCGCAGGGAATTTCATAACCAAACGAGCCATAAAAATTAGGTGAAAGATGGAATTTTTCATGGGTTTGACAACCGATCGCGTAGAAACTATATTTTGCTTTCCAAAACGCAGGACACTGTACACTTATAATCCCTTTATAATCACGAATATACATAGATAACCCTTCGATCCTTTGCAATCAATTTATAAACAATCCACTGCTGCGTTTCACCGACAAAATACACAAGCAATCCACTTTTTACAGGATATTCTGGAATGCTATATCAAATGCAAGGATTAATATTATTATGAAACAAGGTCAGATGGCCATATCTGTACCGTAGGAAATAACATCTTTAATACAATTGAAAAAAAAGGCCTTTGTTTTACTATTGTATTTCAAAGTTTTCATTTTCAAAGTTAGTTACACCGCTGGCAATTTGGAGTGACTACAGCTACACTGTATTTCCTACCCACTAACCACAAGTCTAGTTAACGGTTTGCATTTCCAGGTGTAATAGTTTACCTTCCCAAAAAAATTGTTTTAAAGAAAATGTCGTCACTTAATCCACGACTGTTTGTGGGACAACCTCTGTGCACAATTGGCTGCCACGTTTCGCCCCCAAAATATACAGTCAATTCACTTTACAGTTTATTCTGTGGACTGTTTTGAGATGTCTCGAAGACCTAATTAATGCGCGATATTAAATGCAAGGGATATTGCTTATTGTAGTGCTGGATATGAGTCTGAAAGGATCCTTTATTGTCACAGATTTTTATTTGGCTCTAAGCTTTGATATTGTCAACCAATAATAAAATAACAAAACAACAAAATTAGAGAGCCTTTCACATCGAGAGGACATCCCAAAGTGCTGGAAAAGTCACTTTACAAAACTATTAGCTAATAATAATAATACTAAATTGTTTTTTTAATCAGAATTAAACAGCATATTTGTTTACGCTGCTAATTCTAGATAAACACAGGGAATGAACTCAGTAAAAGCGAATTCCCAAAGCACCGAAAACTTGTCACATTCACTCCGTTTGTACAGAATCCCTTAATTCAAGCGGAAGATCATTCTCAATTGTCAGCATCTTAAATCTCAAAGCACAACAAGCAGTCAATTCCCTGCCAATTTATACCCAGAGAGAGAGAGAGAGAGAGAGAGGACTGTGTAGTCAAGTAATAATATATTAATAATAACTACATTGGATATAGTGCCTTATCAAGTCTTTGAGATGTCTCAAAGTGCTTCACAGGATACTACTAATAATCATAATAATCCTGGCATTTGATATCGTACTTTCCACATCTTATCGACGTCTCAAAGCGCTTCACAGAATATACTGTAAAGTGAACGGATATAATGCAAAGTGAACCGGCTGCCTATTTTTGTGGGCGAAACGCGCTTGACTTTTTATTTCAAACAGAAGCTAAATCAACAATTTAATTAGCCGTGGTACAGAGATTTACAGATTGGCTTATTTTTAGCTTAAGAAACATCCTGATGCGAGCCTCATATGCGAGAGTTATCGCTATTATCGTTTTGCAAATTGGTTGATACGTTTATCAAGGCTCAGCTGTAACTGTATTCTCTCGGTGTTAATAGCGAGGCAAATGCATGGTTTCAGACTGTTAGCATGAAATCATTCATTAAGATCATTCAACTGACTTTACCGATGTGCGACTCGTCACAATATTGAGGGGGGAAAAAAATTAAGCGGAATAAAGGTTAGTGATTCCATTTACATCTATAGCTAAAGCACAGAAATGTATCTCACGAGTCACACAGCTTAACTTTTCATCAACTCGGTCCTTTTACTGAAACCATAAACAGTGCCGTGTGTTAACCAGCCCGGGTACAATATACAGTTTCGCCCACAAGTGTACAGTCAATTCACTTTACAGTATACATTCTGTGAAGCGCTTTGAGACGACGACAAGATGTGAAAAAGCGCTATATCAAATGCAAGCATTATTATTATTATTACAATAAATATCCCAAGCAGAAACTCGCAGGGCAATACTCTGTCAATACTTCAGACGAGCAGCTCAAATGGGGTAATTTATCTAACTGACTTATGGCAATTGTACGTGTTTAAATGTGGGGGGGGGGGGGGGGGGGTGGAAAACCCCCCATCGTTTACAGAGTTACTACCTCTGCAGATTTAATCAATTTCACTTTTCACTTTCACTGCCTAAAATAAATTATCGAAAGCAGCGAGGCGATGACTTCGTGAAATAGAAATATAATTTGCCGGAGCCACGCAATAAATAATATTAATAATATATAATAAGAAGAATCCTTGCATTTGATCGATAATTTCCCCCCCCCCCCCCCCACCCCTCCCTGCCATCTATCTTGTCATTTCTGACGGATACTTGTTGTGTTTTCTCTCTTTTGAAGGGATTAACTAGGCAAAGGCACGATTGCTTTCCCGGGAGTTTGTGAAACGTTATCACACGTATCTGCGTCCATTCGTGTTCTCGCTGCCCAAGTCAAGTAACCCGCTCGAATCCTCCACGTATTCTCATTGTTTTAATGGCTTGGATCCACACAAACATTGTTTCTCTAAACGCATCCCAATGTGCAAGAAATTGCCCCTCAAAATTGAAGTGATCTGTAAGTCCTTTATTCGTGAGGATATTTATTTACGCACTAGATAACTTAAAATGGGTCCA
Source organism: Hydrolagus colliei (assembly GCA_035084275.1). Classification (NCBI taxonomy): domain Eukaryota; kingdom Metazoa; phylum Chordata; class Chondrichthyes; order Chimaeriformes; family Chimaeridae; genus Hydrolagus; species Hydrolagus colliei. Next base: position 479,381 of record CM068757.1, read on the forward strand.
GACAGTAACTAGACCCCATCTCTCTCGCCTTGTAATCTCAGATTCTCTTGTCGTATCTGTCTCTATCTCTCTCTCTCTCTTGTTTTGTGTTGTAATCTCCGTCTCTCTCCGTGGCTGTAATCTCTGCGTCTCTTTGCGTTGGGATCTGTCAACTCTGGTGAGATCTCAATTGTGTCGCAATGTAAATTTTGCTGAAGGTAAGTACTGCCGCACACATTTACTCGTTTGCACCCACCCCAGCTGTTTGATTTGCATTTGCGCTAAAACGAGCAGCTGGACTGAGATTTGAACTCAATTCAGTCCATTTCCCCTGCTGTGTGAGTCGGGGAAGCGAAGGGGCTCTTTCTCTGGGGGGGAGGTGTAGACTTTGCGCGGTTCCACAGGAAAAGTCGTTCCAACGGGTCACAGTGCAAAGCGCCTTTTTTAATTAAACCAATTCCTGTTTGCCAATCATTTTTCTTCTCTGACCAGAAGCTTTTTTTTCTCCACAGAAAATATATATAATACATACCATATATATATATATAACAGTTGCAAAAATAAATAGCTCATTGCAGATAATAAACCTGGTCGTTTCAGAAAGAGCAAACAGTCGGGTCATTTTTGAAGCCGGAACTATAGACTCAAGAGGGACTGTTAATTATCATGCTTTTATGGAGTCCAACCCCCTCACTCCCCCACCTCCCCACACCCCCAACCCCACTCCCCCACTCCCATAAAGGCTTCGCACCAACAACTGAAGGAAAAAACGGCAAGAGTTTTCACAAGAGAAAGTTGAAATGGTTTCACTTTTGTACATTGGGAACTCTCCTGATAGCTCAGCGTGGGACAGTTTGTGGCCGAGCCTATGTCAAGCGAACAGGTCCCTATAAGGTTGAGTTACTTGCTGGTCTGTGCTCAGTTGGGCTCACACGAGTTACAGAGATAAAATTGGCCCCAAACGTCCCTGGGCTGTAGACACGTCCGATGGGCTTACGTTGTGTGGCCTCCTACAGTTGGATGGCCTGCTAATGTTTATGGCTCCTGAAGGAAGGGTTTGTTACTTGAGTGAGTGGAGGAGAGGGCAGGCGGGCAGTGCCAACGGGAATCAAAACCTCAAGCGAGCAAAGTGTCAAGCAACTCTTCAAACTCAGTCGTATCTTTTGTTGATGGACGCAGATTACAACACTAGACTACAGCCGCAGATCAAGTCATTTTCTTTTTTGAAAAAGGGAGACAAGAGTCAAAGGTACGAGTGTAATCTTCATCTATTCTATCGATCGCGTCGATCCATAACCTTGCGGCAAGTCTTACTGCATGGCCCAGCTGAGATCGGGCACTCTCTTCCAAGAGTTCTCTCTCTTCCTCGTGACAAGATCCCTGCTCTCTCTCTCTCTCTCTCTCTCTCTCTCTCTCTCGCTCTCTGTGTGTGCTCGGAAACCATCATTCTCCTACCTGCCTCCTCTGTTCCAGGGTTCCAAGTTTTGCCCGTCCCCGGTTTCTGATGTGGTGTCGGCCGTCGAGCTTGTCTGTCTGTCTGTCTGTCTGTCTGTCCGTGTCTCAGAGCAGGGGGCCAGAAACTCTGTGCGCTCTGTTACTGAATCAGAACGTGGCAACACTGAAGCTCTCTCTCTCTCTCTCTCTCTCTCTTTCTCTCTCTCTCTCTCTCTGCGTTATTTTGGAAAATCCCATGCCGCCGGGGGCCGCAGAAATTTTGGGCACGGACCCACCATTTGGGATTTGGATGAGGTGCGACGTCACGTTTTAGCAGCTTTGTTCGATGGAACTTTTGCGCTGCAATAATTAATTCTGCATCTGCAGGATGCCGACGCATTTCCCCACTGGCCCAGTAAACAAGGGAACTGTCTGTCAATGGCTCTTGCTGTCAGTGCGACAACATTCACAGCAAACAGTGCAGTCGGGCAAACAAACACCAAGAGAGAATGGACCGAATCTCACCCTTCATCACGCGCGGCGTGCGGAGGGTTTTTTGTTTGGTGAATGTCCTCTCGCGTTGTTCAAACGGGGTCAGTCAAACTCGCCGGGCGAACACATCAAGTTGAGTTCGGTTCCCGGCATGAGCTGCGAAAAACTGTGGGTTGCGTCTGTCTTAATCGAACTGTAACCCGGTAGATGTGGACAGCTTGGCACACTCACTCTACATCCAGGAGAATTCCTCCTTGTGTTTGTTTCTCATGTTCCAGGGCTTCACCCTTCCAATGGCTTAATATATGGTCCCTGGGACTTCCATGTGGAACTCCTGTAGCTCAGTGGTTAGAGCCACTCACTCGCTTTACAAGTGTGAGACCTGTGTTCAAATCCAGGCAGGTCAGGGCGAAACCTTGGCACGTTTCCTTACTCCACACACGCACGCACACACACACACGCACACACACGCACACACACGCCTAATAATAATCCCTCCCAAAAAAACCACAGTAATAAAAATTGGTGATTTCATTCCACGACTGTTTGTGTGTGTGTGTGTGTGTGGGGGGGGGAGACGCTGCTGTGCGCTATTGGCTGCCGCGTTTCGCCCACAAATATATATATATATATATAGAGTCGATTCACTTTACGGTTCTATCCAACAGACAAACAATCACCTTACATTATCGGGCACAAATAAAAAGATTCTCTACAAAAATGATCAATTGTGGATTCACACAGCAGGGCATCAGTTGGTGAATAAATTGGGACGAGTTCTTCAGATTACTAGCCTGTAAATGAAGAGCCATTGAGTACTTGACTGAAAGTTTGACCTGATGAAGGTAAGTTGGCAGAAGAGAATTTCTGTGAAAATTCTGCTGAATAGAGGGAGCGCAGTGTGGAAATACACCTTAGCTGGTGGCAGATGAAGGCCTCAAAATATTGCCTTCATTAGTCCTTTTGGGGGGGGGAAAGAAGGAAGGAATTAATCATTTAGCGAGTATGGGGGAGCTGGTAACTAAATCATCTTGTCTATACACTGGGTAAAAACCACTAAGATTATGACGGCAATTTTGAAAATTCTTAGGGAAAAATTCAGAGACGAAAATAGACAGGAAAAAAAAACACTCGGTCAGAGTTTATACAAAGAAAAGATTGTTTGGGTTGGATTACATTATATTAGTTCCGCGCTGATATCTCAACTCCAGATAAAAAACGAAATTAAAATAAAATTGACTTAAAAAGCTCCAAATAAAATGCACAAACCTGACTTGTACACTGATTTTTACTTGAACTACAGGGACGTACGGGACAAAGGGTTGTACTTTGATCACCTGCTTGTTTGGTAGGTGTTTGTGGTGATTTCATAGATAAATTCTACTTGGGAAAGAACGGCTGAACTTTACATGAAATAGACTTTGGCGAAAATTTACCGCAAAGCTACAAAATCTCGGGGTTGGCAAACATAACGGAAGGCGATTAGAGAATTATGGTACATTGCAAAAAATAGTTATGAGAAAATGCAAGTACGGTATTATTAATTACTATGTGAATCTGATCAATTTACTATCATTTTTAAAGCTAGGGTAAAATTGTTGGCCAAGGTAAAACTTCTTCACGGCTGTTTGTGGGACAAACACACGCGCAAATTGGCTGCCGTCCTCGCCTATAGATAGATAGATATGTACGGTCACTACACCTCGCGGCAAATCCCGTGGAAAACGCTTTGAGACGTCCTCCAAAGTGCAAGCCTCTATATGGAGTGCGAGCATTATTTTCCCATCAAGAGAAAATCCTGTGTCCTTCCCACCGTTGTTCCTGGTCTTTTACAATAACATGTGGCAGGTGGGGGATATAACGCTACAAGAAAACATATCATGAGGAAACCATTTAGTTCTCAGGAACTTAACACAAGCTCCGTCCAGCATTTTAAACACTTGGATTTCCCTCATGAGGTTGTGCTAATGAGCTGGTGTTATATTTATAAATGCAAATTAAAATGAAAGTTCCATTTTATTCCCATATATTTTTTAAGGTGACGCAGTAGACTCGGAAAGAAGGAAGGAAGGGAGGGAGGAAGTGAGTGTTCAAAAGCCATCAATAAATGATTTAAAAAAAAAAAAAAAACACATAAAAAGATTACCATCTCCGTTTAAATAATTCAGTCGGCATCATTACACCGAAAATGAGGTTCTATTAAGTACAGTGTCGGACAGCCTTATAAATAGTTAATCGGTCAGAGTGCACTTTTTGAAAACTGGAATTAAGTAACTCTGGTTCTGGTTTCAGCCGAGGGTAACTGCACACACGGATAACGTCAAGGAGAGAGGAAGGGAGGGAGGGAGGGAGGGAGGGAGGGAGGGAGGGAGGGAGGGAGGGAGGGAGGGAGGGAGGGAGAGTACATCTAAAGGACTATCCTAGCCCATATTGTGTAGTGTTTTTTTTATTTCTATCTGTCTATATACTCTATATCTATATATATATATAAAGAAACAAATAAATGCCAAGTACATCATTAGGACAAATGCCAGATCTGTCATTCCCAGCTGCTCTTGCTTTACAGCGGGACACTGGAGGAGAGTAGCATCGCAGTCAGTAGCCAGCAAAAGCCCACAGCGCTCTCTCTCTCTCTCCCTCCCTCCCTCTCTCTCTCTCTCTCGCTCCCTCTCTCGCTGCAAAGTCACTAGTGGGAACAACAAAGGCCTTTCTGTGCAAGTAAAGACAGATGTGCCTTGTAGCCAAACTGTCAGAAACGGTTACCATGAAGAATCTCACAGTTCATTATTTCCTTATCGCAGGTCACTTGGTGACAAGGCCGGGGACAGGTCGCCGTGCTTCACCGAGCGCGTTTGGGGAGAGTGGGGGGGGTGGGTTATTTGGGGGGTGGGGGGGGGGGGAGGGGGAGGGGGGGGCGGGGATGATTTCGATAAAAGGTTGTCGGGGTTTGATTCGGGTGGTGGTGGGGGGAGAGGGGGGGGGGGGGGGGGGTTGCGGGGTGGGGGCAAATTAAAAAAAAACAGCGAATCATCGACAAATCAACTCTTCCCACATGTCCCGACAAGTACGCCAACGTTTCCCCGCGTGTCACCTTCCCATAAAGATTCCCAAAGTTGACTCGTTTTTTTTTTGTTGTTGTGGTTGTTGTTAAAACTCGCTGCTCAAACAAACGCAGGCCGGCCCGAAAGGTATCGCGGGGTTACGAATAAGTTTTATTCCATTTGAAGTCGATTTCTCCCCCCGCGAAAGCAAAGAAGTGGTTTAAACGCAGACACTCCTCCCCCCCCGATCACACAGGAGCAGAAAACATAAAACTGCAACAACAACAACAAACAAGATAGGAGATGGCCCGTCAGATTTCCCCCCTTTAAACTAACTTTTTCTTCAAGTGAGAAATTCAATGGGATGATTCATAGTTCTTTTTGAAGTGTTTTAACCAATTACAAACCACCCATTGTCCCAAATTCCCTTCTCCCTTCTTTGTCACGGGTTTTCGCTGAGTGTCAAATCCCCAGGTGAATTTCAACTCATTTGCTTTAATTTGCAAAAATGTAACACTTACCATCAGTGTATACAGTCCTGGACTTTTGAATCAGAGCAATGTCTAAATATGTTAAAGACACCTGGCATTGTTAAATCTGCTTTCAGAGATTATACATCACTGTTGCATTCAGGGTGCAGGTCAGGGTGAAACCTTGGGCTAGTTTCCTTACTCCACACACACACACACACACACACACCTAATAATAATCCCTCCCCAAAAAAACGTAATAAAAATTGGTCATTTTGAATCCACGGTTGTTTGTGTGGGGGGACGCTGTTGTGCGCAATTGGCTGCCGCGTTTCGCCCACAAATATATATACAGTCAATTTACTTTACAGTATATTCTGCGAAGCGTTTCGGGACGTCTATAAGATGTGAAAATGCCATCTTGTTGATGTTGTTGTGTGTTGTCCCCAGTGAACAATATTCAAATCATATTTACTGCTGGCCAGTGACATAACTGAAATTATCTACAGCTCAGTTGTCGGTGGGAATCATTCATAATAGGAGATTACACAAGATTTTCTCAAACTGCGCCTGGACTTTCCACATCTCCAGTGTGCTTTCAGCCACCTTCATCCTCTTCCTGTACAGCCCTCCCTCTCCCCTCCGCAGTCACCCACACACCCACCCACGCACACACACACGCACACACACACACACATTAGCATTTCCTGAAGTGAACAGCGAGAACGAGAAAAAATATATAATCGTTGCCTTTAATTTCGGAAGTTAATTCCCTTCCATTTGTTCTCCTCGAGTTCCCTTCGATTCAGGGAAAGCGAACGGGGGCCAGCCTGGCCTCTGTCGAGAAGGATTTTATTTTGTTTTTGCCGCAGCTGAGATTGTGTGAGCGACAGCACAGAGGCTGAAGCCTCCGCGATTAAGAGAGCTGTGGGATGGTGAGGAACCTGTGGTCCTTTTTACAGTATCTTCATGACTGCAGCTACTTCATTTTCTCCTTCATTAACTCGCGTTGAGTTGTCGGAGTGCAGGAGAATTCTAGAGTGTAATTTTCTCCTCCCGTGTGAATGTGTATGTAAATTTTTCGATCTTCCGCAGAAGCGTCGAATATGGCATTCGACCCACTCTTTCTATTTACTATCACTCTCTCTCTCTCTCTCTCTATCTCTCTCTCTCTCTCTCTCACTCGCTTACTTGGAGAGAGCTCCTGTGGCACAGTGGTTAGAGCACTCGCCTTACAAGCGTGAGAGACCTGTGTTTCGAATCCAGGCAGGTCAGTGCGAAATCCTGGACAAGTTTCCTTACTCCACACACATATCCCTAATAATAATCCCTCTCCCCGCAAAAAACCACCCCCCCCCCCCACAATAATAAAAATTGGTCATTTCAATCCATGACTGTATATTTATGGGTGAAACGCGGTGGCCATTTGCGCACAGAACAGTCGTGGATTGAAATGACCAATGTATTAATTTTTTTTTCTCAACGGGTTATTATTAGGCGTGTGGAGTAAGAAACTTTGCTGTGCCTAGAATTGAACCCGGGTCTCTCGCTTGAAAGGCGAGTGCTTTAACCACTGAGCTACAGGACTCCGAGCACAGTCACATGGACTGTAATTATTCACCTTGTAGTAATCGGTGGATATTTGGAACGGACAGAGCGAACCGAGTGAATGCAATCACTGCAAATCACAGAGTAGAACGTTGGCGACGAGCCAACTTTACCTTAATCAAAGCTTTTAAAGCGCATTTAACTTGCACGACTTAAGAACTAGTGGTTGCTACCGCAAAACTATGGCATCTCTGGTTCATGTTAATTGGTTGACCACTAAAAGCACGAGAGGAGGAGATGGAAACGCGCGGAGGAAACGAGGGAGGCTTCGGGCAAATTAGGATCCAATTAAGGGCATGATAATCACCAAAATAGAACGGAACCATTAATATAAAAAATTCAGTGTAATGCGCTTCTGGAGTGTGGCAGTGTAGGAAAGTGATTCAGAGAAACTCAGTAAACTGCTCACATGAAAGTAACTACACTTGCCCGGTGATGCGTAGAGTAGATGTAAATTGCCCAAATCACTTGTCTCGAGCCATGGATCAGGGCAACTCCAATCAGAGTTGGATTGAGATGCCGACTGGAGCTCCAGTAGCTCAGTGGGTTAGAGCCACTCGCTCGCCTTACAATCGTGAGAGAGATCTGTGTTTCGAATCCAGGCAGGTCAGCTCAGGGTGAAACCTTGGGCAAAGTTTCCTTACTCCACATACACACACATACACACACATGATAATAATTTGTCCCCCCCCCAAAAACCACAATAATAAAATTGGTCATTTTCAATCCACGACTGTGTGTGGGGGTGGTGGGGGGGGGGAACGCTGCTGTGCGCAATTGGCTGCTGCGTTTCGCCCACAAGTATATATACAGTCAATTCACTTTACAGTATATTCTGTGAAGCGCTTTGAGACGTCGATAAGATGTGAAAAGCCGCGATATCAAAACGCAAGGATCATTATACTATTATTATTATTATATAGAATATTCTTCAGAGGCTGAAGATTAGACAGTAAATCCCATTGTTGATCAAAATGTTAGTCAACGTCTCGCTAAGAAACTTTCGCCTGTTGTCATTCTCCACTTGTGACTTCATCTTCCCTCCTTTCACCCCCTATCACTAAAGCGCTGAACCACAGGCGAGTTGGAAGCTGTAGAGCAAACGAGGATTTGAGTTTTCTGAAAAATAAAATCCTTTAAATCTTGCCGCGTGCTGTCGACGTCTTGGGGCGTTTACCAAGTTCCCCCCCCCCACCCCACCCACCCCACACCTGTTGTTGCTGCCAAACAAACTTGTTGCTGCCATGTTAGAAAAGAGAGAGAGAGAGAGAGAGAGAGATTGGCTCCCATTTGAACTGGGCATAGTGGCCAGGAACAAAAGGGGCAACACCAACAAACCTAACCAACGACCGTTTTTGCTTCGCACACGCACATGCGTGTGTGTGTATGTGTGTGTGCGTGTGCATGTGTGCGTGTGTGTGTGTGCGTGCGTGCGTTGTGTGTGCCTGTGCGAGGGAGGGAGGGGGGGGTTGGGGGGAGGGGGGGGGGAGGTGGGATGGGTGGAGGGGGTGGGTGGGTGGAGGGGGTTATTCTGAAAATAATCCCCGGCGAGTCCATCTCACATGAAACACCGAAGGAACATCATCTAATGTCATTGAGCAGTAAATACCAGCCCTTGTCATTGGCTTACCTTTGAGCTGCTGCCTGGGGATGTTTCTCTTCCAGTTTTTTTATCAGAGCCACCGTCAGTCGGGAGCTATCCTCGGGGGTTCCTTCGGGCGCGGATGGGGCTTTCGAGACCCTCCGCTCTTGCGCGTGACCACCTTTCCTCAGACTACTTTGGATAGGCTGAGTTTGAGCCGCAAAAAAAAATTAAAGAAAAAACATTTTTTTTAAAAAAATCGTTGCAACTTTTCATTAAATGAATCCCATGATTCTGTTTAATAAACTGTCATATTATTACAGTACTTAAGTCTCCATAAAGCACTCAGAGGGATGAGCATAATTACCTCTCATGCTTCTAAAATCCTTACAGCTAAATGGCACAATTATTCACAATATTTCCCCCGGCTGATGAAAGTAACTGACAAGCAGAGTGGGCAATTCTAAGGTAATTAAAAGAATCTTCAATCTCGACCATTTTATGAAAAGACACTAATAAACTTACCAATGCAAATCAAACTAACTAATGTTAAGTGACTCCCAGCTAATCAGCGTTTTTTTTGGTGGTGGGGGGGGGAGAAGTTTGTTATGGCGACTGTTTTGCAGTTGTTGGCGCGGTATCTCACGCAGAAAACGTTCTGATTTTTGTGTTTTTCCAGAATTAATTTGTACGATTCCAGTTTAACTGACATTACAATAATAATAGTAATCCTTGCCTTTGCTATAGCGTTTTTGACATCTTATCGCCGTCTGAAAGCGCTTCACAGAATATACTGTAAAGTGAATTGACTGTATATTTTGTGGGTGAAACGCGGCAGCCGATTGCGCACAGCAGCGTCCCCCCCTCCCCCCCGCACAAACAGTGTGTGTGGAGTGAGGAAACTTGCGCAAGGCTTCGCCCTGACCTGCCTGGATTTGAACACAGGTATCTCACGCTTGTAAAGCCGAGTGCTGTCACCACTGAGCAATAATACTAAATTGTGAAACCTTCCTTTTACCCGCACGCTCCCCTAATTCTCAGTTTCGCCCACAATAATAAAATTGGTCATTTTCAATCCACGACTGTTTGTGTGTGTCAGGGGGGGGGGGGGGGGGGGGGGGGGAGAACGCTGCTGTGCGCAATTGGCTGGCGCGTCTCGCCCACAAAATACACAGTAAATATACTCACTTTAGAGTATATTCCGCGAAGCGCTTTGGGATATCTAGAAGACGTGAATAGAGCTATATCTTAAAATGCAAGGATGATTATTATTATTATTATTATTATTGACTGACTTCAACTAACACTGGGCTCTGTGGTGTTTAGCAGGTGCTGCTTAACAGGCCTGAGGCCACTTCATGCTATTTAATTTTACGCACTTATCTGGATGCTGGCTTCTGTGTCACACAGGCCCCACAGTGTGTAACCAATCTAATCCTGTCACCCTTCAACCCTTCTCTAAATACATGGAGCAGAGCATCCATTCTGGCATAAACATACAAACATTAATAACAGAGGTGTAAAATAACTCTACTCTTAACAAGGGGATAAAAATGAGTTATGCTACAGCCTTTGTTAGGTTTAATGGATTGTGGGTTTTTTTAAACGCTGTCTCTTATTAAAAGGCTGACGGATGAAATTTCATCACATTTTGTACTAACAACACATTTATCAAACATAATGCACAAAGATGCTACATTTTGCCAAATAATAAGCCCCCAAGTCACTTGTAAACACTATTTTTTTGCAGCAAAATGTGAAAATATAAAATCTTTTAAGTCATCAAATTGTGAATTTAGAAAACCTTCCAGTTACCTGTACAATCCCCTAATTCTCAGTTTCGCCCACAAAATATACAGTCCATTCGCTTGACAGTATATCAAATGCAAGGATCATTATCATTACAGTTAATACCGTTCTGTGTTCAGCTTTGGGACGTCCTCCCGACGGGAAAGACACTGTATAAATGCCATTTTTGTCGTCGTTGTGGCAAATTAAAGCAAATGTGAAATACAATTACAAAACATAACAAAACACATGTCCTCAATCTTACAGAATATACTGTATATAAAGTGTTACGAGCAGAAGGATGGAATCAAAAATCCTTCTCGTTTTCGTTTATTTTTTAAAAAATTACTTTATCAGCGCATTAACCTTCTACAGGTTGATTTGGAGATGAAGGATCTGCAAAACATTCGAAAGAAAATACATCCTAACCGATGGCAGCCTAAAACTAGCAGAGATCGAACCGGAGGGAACCAAAGGGAGCTAATACACAGATCCTTAATGGTAGAACTCCAGATTTAAAAAAAAGCCTTTCAAGGGAGAAATACTGTATATAGAGGGGCAGTGAGAAACAAGAAATCAAAATTGCATTTGTACAAGAGACTTCTTAGGCTACAGTTGAGAGTACGTTTGTTCAGTTTAGTGCCTCCTTTATAATCTATAAATTTCCTTACTGCACACACACGCGCCTAATAATAATCCCTCCTAAAAACAATAATAAAATTGGTCGTTTCAATCCATGGCTGTTTGTGGGGGACGCTGTTGTGTGCAATTGGCTGCCGCGTTTTGCCCACAAATATACAGTCGATTCACTTTTACAGTACAATCTGTGAAGCGCTTTGAGGGAGCCAGGGAGGGAGGGAGGGAGGGAGGGAGGGAGGGAGGGAGGGAGGGAGGGAGGGAGGGAGGGAGGGAGGGAGGGAGGGAGGGAGGGAGGGAGGGAGGGAGGGAGGGAGGGAGGGAGGGAGGGAGGGAGGGAGGGAGGGAGGGAGGGAGGGAGGGAGGGAGGGAGGGAGGGAGGGAGGGAGGGAGGGAGGGAGGGAGGGAGGGAGGGAGGGAGGGAGGGAGGGAGGAAGGAAGGAAGGGATAGCATGGCTGGCACAGCACGGCAGGGGGCACCAAGCAAACAAAAAGACTGAACGATTCTGCGATCGGGTTGAAGTAACAAAAAGATGTTTAAGCAACCGTACAGAGAGAGTGAATCGACGGTAAAAACAAAATTAATTATTTGTCCCAGCCTTGCCGCCTGCCGCAGTTTTCGAGGAGCTCTAATGAGCCACAAGTAATCTACCAGCGCCAACCACATGATTATTTGTGCTACAGATTTCACAAATAAAGGCTGATAAAAGTTTCAATCCCATTCTACGCATGGCTGTTGTTCCCCCTGCCTCGCCTTGACAAGAGTAATTTGCAACAAACAAAAAAAAAACAAGAGTTTCGAGCGAGTCTGATTGAACAAAGTGACATGTCTTGCTGTGTGTTCAGTGGGCAGGTTACAGACTCGAGAGTCGAAGCTTTTTCTGTTTACATAAGTGAAAAGCTTTATTAAAACAACGCGTCTCTCACATTACTGCTCGATAATACCCGCAGATAGGGGGGGGGGGGAAAACGAAACACAGGGATTTCTCGATTACTTGAGATAAACTGTTCATTTGAACAGGTTGAATGACTGGCTCTTAATTGTGAACCAAGCAGCAAAATCACCTGATAGGTTACTAAACAGGAGAGGATAGCAATGATGAGACACGCGATATAACCCAATCATCTCAGCTACTAACAAATGTGTTTACCTTCAGTCTCAATGAATTATAAAATGGGTGAACACAGGAATGCATGGACTGAAATATAGCCACATAAAATAATAATAATAATCATACTGTAATAATCCTAGTATTTGATATAGTGCTTTTAACATCTTCGAGATTGTCTCCAAAACGCTTCACGTGAACTAACGGACTGTATTTTGTTTGCGTGCGAAACGTACTTTAGCACAATTAAGGTTGACATTTTTTCTTTCTTTCTTAAATAAAAGCTTTCCTCAAAACTCCGCTCTCTGGTGAACACTGACCTTTTGCTTGAATCTCTTAATTCTGAGGCTGTTACTTAAGGCCCCGTTCGGGTGATCTTTCGGGGTCAGTTCCTCCTTCAAACCCAGCTCCTTTAGGTACGTCAGGGGGAATCCAGGGTACGCCTACAGGAGAGGACAGAAGGTGAGGTGAGCTGAGGCAAAGAGCCAGGTCTCGGCCACTGAGTCAGCCAGGGAATACAGTAGCAACTGTAGCTGGTTTAGAGCTACTCGCCTTACAAGCGTGAGACCTGTGTTCGAATCCAGGTAGATTAGGGCGAAACCATGGGCAAGTTTCCTTACTCCACACATACATATAGACACACACACACACACACACACACACACAGATGTGAAAAGCGCTATATCAAAATGCAACAATTATTTATTACAGTATTATTATTACAGAAATACCTGATCCAGAAACACTTTCAATAGCCATTTCCAGGCAAAACCTGTATTTTATTGATGATACGTTACTGGACAAATTTAATAATAATAATAACAACAATCCTTGCATCCGATATCGCGCCTTATCGTGTCATGTCTCGAAACGCTTCACAGAATAGATACTGCTGTAAAGTGAATTACTGCAAACTGCAGGCAAAACGTGGCAGCCGACTGAATGTAATAACTGGAAATATGTAGGTCTTCAAATATCAGTGGCATCGGAGTACTGTACAATGAACCTATTTATCTAACCTATTTATTCTCCGACTGCTACAGAATTCGATACCAACCTTACAGTAAATGTGCCCAGATTTGGTAAAGCACCACAGTTGATTGTGAATATTATCTGTCTTTCTGTACAAAAGAAGAACAAGAAGGAATGTTAGAACAACACAAAAGCTCAATTAATTTTTTTTCCCAGACTGACACTTAGCTTTGATGCCTCATTTCACTTCACCTCAGCCCTGCCCTTGTTACAAATAAATTTAATTTTGTTATTGTTGTTGTTATTGATGTTATAGTTATCTCCTGTCGAGTGTAGTGACTGTGGTTTTAAGCCTAACCTAAACGAACCTTACGCCCGTCATATATATGCCTTTTGATTCGCAGACAGTGGATAATTTCAAGAGGAAAATCGAACATCCGTACCTTTTCTGCAAAATTAGTCCGTACGCTTCCCAAAGTTGTCCCCCCTTACTGTGCAGCCTGACCTCCCGATCGCTGACGGCAAGGCAGAGGCGAGGGACAGCTCGATTCAGGATCAATCCAGCCTTCCAGGGCGTTCCACAAGGAAACGGAAGGGACAAGCGGAGGGGTGGGGCAGAAGAAGAAACAAGCAGGACATTAGGACATTAACTTTGACGTGAACATTGCCGGGTAAAGTGAAATGCCACAGTCAACTCAGCCGTCAACGGGCCCCTGATCTTAATAATAATAATAATAATAATAATAATAATAATAATAATAATCCTTGCATTTGATATATAGCGTTTTTCATGTCTTCTAAAGTATGTTTCAAAGCGCTTCACAGAATATACCGTAAAGTGTAGTGACTGTGGTTTTAAGCCTAACCTGTAAGAACCTTACGCCCGTCAATATATATGCCTTTTGATATTTGACTGTACATTTGCTGTACATTGACTGTATATTTGCCGCTGATTAACCCCCAACAACAGCAACAACAACAACAACAGCGAAATGACATTTATCCAGCGCCTTTCACGTCGGGAGGACGTCCCCCCAGCCGCCGAAAATCCCCCCAACAGCGCGCGGTCGACTCGTCCGCTACCTTTGTGATCACCCACGTATGAGCCGAGGGCCAGGGCGAGGGCGACGAGGCGGCTTCCGTCCTCCGCCCCTCGCGTTCCTTGTTGATGGAAGTTGTGGTCCTGTATTGCACAGTCAGTGACGGGCAAACCACCAGCTGGGGCTCTTTCTATCAGTGGGAGGGGAGCGGGTGGGGGGGGGAGGGGTGGGGGGGGGGGGGGGGTGCAAAAAAAAGGGGGTTACTAGTCATTTTGTGACCAAATTCCTTTCAAACGCCACCCAACCAATCCTCAAACAGAGCAGAGCGCTGGTATCGGGTTTCGAATCTTCATCCTCACTTTGACGGACAGTAAAACTTGCATCATCATCATAATAATAACAGTAATAATAATCCTTGCATTTTGATACCGCGGCTTTTCACATCTTATCGACGTCTCAAAGCGCTTCACAGAATATACCGTAAAGTGAGTTGACTGTGTATATACTTGTGGGCGAAACGCGGCAGCCGATTAATTGCGCACAGCAGCGTCTCCCCCCCCCCACCCCCCCCCCCCCCCCCCCCCCCCCACACGCACACACAAACAATCGTTGTTGTAGTTGTGGTTGTCGTTGTTGTTATTGGTTGTTTTTGACAGGGCTCACCGTCCGATGGAGGAAATGGCTGTCGGGATCCAGCGTCTCTAGTTGGCCGAGATTTATTTCTGCCTCGTAGCAACTTTCTGGGAACTCTGTGCACACTTCCCAGTCCTCGCAGCTGAAACAGAAGTTATGCCGTTGAATCTGGACATGTCCAGGGACACGAAAATAAAATAAAAACTATCCGACGTATATGACGGAATTAATCACCTGTAGCATATTATCATCGGGTGAGAGAGAGAGAGGGGGGGAAGTTTTACACACCCAGTCTGGTGTCCTTTTTCAAGCTCTGTAGCCTCTGTAGTCATATGTCAGCTAACAATCACCAACCCCTCCTCCCTCTCTCCTCTCCATCTCGCCATCTCGTCCACATCGCTCGGCTCCCTTTGCCTCTCCCTCCCCCCCTCCCCCACCCCCCCCCCCAGCTAGTTCTCCAGTGTTGTCTATTGAAATGGCTTGCATATACTGATTGGAAATGGAAGAGCCTAAGTAAGGGATCTAATAATAATAATAATAATAATAATAATAATCCTTGCATTTGATATCGCGGCTTTTCGCGTCTTCGACACTGTGTCTCAAAGCGCTTCACGGAATACGCTGTAAAGTGAACTGACTGTATATTTGTGGGCGAAACACGGCATCCGTTTGCGCACAGCAGCGTCCCCCACAAACAGTCGTGGACTGAAATGACCAATTTTTTTTATTATTGTGTTTTTTCTGGAGGGATTATTTTTAGGCATGTGTGTGTGTGTGTGTGTGTGTGTGTGTGTGTGTGTGTGGAGTGAGGAAATTTGCCCAAGGTTTCACCCTGAACTGGTTGGATTCGAGCACAGGTCTCACGCTTGAACACACGCTTGTTAAGGCGAGTGGCTCTAACCACTGAGCTAAAGGCACTCCACGTACCCTCGCGTGCTCTTGAAAAAAGGGACCATCTATTCATCAGCTAAGGGTCTAAGCACACCCTCCGAAAGTACAGTACCAAAGTTAGGCAAAACCCTTTCTAGATTCCCCCCCACCCCCCACCCCCAGAACTAACTCAAACTGTGGCCATCATGTACGAATCTCATTGAGAGTGTGCGGAATATTCATTGGGTCTTACTTTCCCAATCCAGGCTGGAGGTTGTCCAGTTGGGTTCTGTAGACCCTCGTTTTATCCGACTCTCTAATCCCAATCGCCCTGTCGAAGGTCACGGTGAGGTACGGCTTGCTGATGCTCCTACGGAACAAATAGACGATCGATTGATCAATCGATTTACATTTACATTACGCCTACATTTCTTTTTAATAGGCCCCGAAAATAGATAGCCCCCAAAATATCGTCGCTGATTAAACTGCCGACGCACGTACATGTGGGGACTACCCATCTCGTGAAACAATTCAGCTGTGATCTTTCGCTCAGCTTTCATTTTCAATTATCTCTGCAGCTAAAAACAATCTCTATAATTGAGCGACCCCCCACCCCCGAAACAATGAAAGTAAGAAAAGAAAAATTTCTTACCAAATGACAAAATAATAATTGAAATAATTACTTTCACCCTAAAAAAAACTCAACATTTCACATTCATCGCTATATAGTACGCTGCCCGGGGAATGATTTTTTTTTTGTTGTTTATTTGCCTTTTCCGAGGTTATTTTTACGCTCTCCCCACATCAAAGTTGTATTTTGCATAGTACACTTGACGTGCTCTGATAATTGGAACAAAAAGAACACACAAGTGAAAAAGTTTTCTTTGCAAAAAAAACTATTAACGTCTTTAAATTAACCCATACTCTAATTTGCAAAATTAGACACAATGCCATTCTTCTCCTGACAAATGAGTTTGGATTCCAGTCCAATTCCTTCCTACCCTAAAACATTTACACAACAAACCGTTACTCAAGAAATACTCTTTCAATGTTCGAGCACGCTGCACAAATTTGACATCTGCGCCAGTTGCCTCTGTGTGTATCCATTTGTCCGATTGCTTTGGTTGAAAAGTCAAAATTGTCATCGCAATAAACACAAAATCCTAAGGCTTGGAGAACAGCACCAAAACCTAATACTTTTCAACAACTGTTTTAAGGAAACGTAAGAGAGATGTAATGAATTGAAAACAGTGGAATACAGTAAAGTATAACTTTGAAGAAGAAAAAGAAGGAGAAGATTCCTTGCATTTGATATCGAGCCTTATCGCGCCTTTGAAATGTCTCAAAGCGCATTCGCAGAATATACTTTTCTTGACAAATGGATTACAGATCAATTCCCACCTACTAATCTAACATATACCCACAACAAACCATTTTTGTGGAGTAATGAAACTTGCCCAACATTTTGCCCTGCCCAGGAATTAAACCCACATCCTTTCATTTGTGAGGTGATTATACTCTCACCACCGTAACTATTGTTAACTAGTGCTATGGTTAGGGGGTATCGTGATATTTCGTTCTTCCAATTTGAGCAGGAGAAAGTTTATCCTCCTGTGAAACGAGACTATACTGCACTGCGACCACAACACTAATCTTTCCCAGTGTGAGAACACACTGACCACAGAATCCTTCATTCTCACAGGCCGGAAAGAGGACATGTCCACAGACCACAGACTGTTCATTCCCACAGTCTCTGAGGCCGATGGGCGAAACAGTTCTATGAGTTCCCACTCGTTCGGTGTTAATAGGCTGCTGTCTTCATCAGAAACTCTATAGTAATAATAATAATAATAATCCTTGCATTTTAAGATAGCGCTTTTTACGTCTTCTAGGCGTCTCAAAGCGTTTCACAGAATAGACTGTAAAGTGAATCGACTATGTTTGTGGGCGAACCGCGGCAGCCAATTGCGCACAGCAGCGTCCCCCCCCCACAAACAGTCGTGGATTGAAAATGACCAATTTTGTTATTGTGCATTTTTTTTGGAGGGATTATTATTATTAGGCGCGTGTGTGTGTGTTCGTGCGTGGAGTATGGAAACTTGCCCCAAAGTTTCGCTCTACCAGATCTGGCCTCCTCCTTGATCCCCCAAATCCTCTGTTCCACCGTCAGCAGCCGTGCCTTCAGCCACTGCGCCCCCGAGTCTCTAGAACTCCCTCCCTCACTCCCTTCACCTCACCACCCCCCCCCCACCACCCCCCCACCACCCCCCCCCACCCCCCACACACCCCACACCCCCCACACCTCACTTTTCCCATTTTCAGGTCACGACTAAAGACCGGGATCCGTTATTGTGAAACACTCTGAGACGCCATTCGGCGTGGAGTGAGGGCGCTATATACATCAGTGTGGTTGTCGTTCACAGCACAATCTGCCACGCCATTCCAGACGCCTTCCTGAACTGAAAGGCGTTATATCAAACGTAAAGATTATTATTAAAAAGATGGCCCCCATCTTTTCATGATTTCTGCACAATCAATTCCCCTCATGTCTCTGTCTGGTGTTATCGTTCTGAGCATCAACGAGTCGAACGGTTGCATTTCTCGGAGGAAATTCCGATAAAGCCTACAAATAAATACCCCATCAACGGCTGCAGAGTTTGTGAGTTCCAATCATTGTCTCTTTCAAACATCTTTCGATTTTATATCCCTTCAAATGTTGTTTTTTTTTAGCAAAAATAAGAAGGAGAATTTGATCCCCTCAATCCCCGACCGTTTGTGAGAAACTGCCGTGAGCAATTGGCTGTTGCGTTTCGCCCCTCGAAAAAATAATTTGAAAGTCGAAGACGTGATGAGGCTCTCTATGAAATGCTATTCGTTATCAACCCAAAATAAAATCAAACTCCAGCTTTCGTCCATGATAATGTTGACCCTTTGCTTTTAAGCGAATACTCACATGAGTAACTAACGAGAGATGGGTTGGTGGGAGGGAGTGGGGGGAGAGGAGAGGGGGGAAGAGGGGAGGGGAGGGGTTGTAGGGGGCATCTGTTGTACAAATGCACTTGGGTGAGTAGATTGCTTTTGCTACATGAGGCAGGGTGGGGGGAAGTGTGGGGGTGGGGGGGGTGGAAACGCGAGTCCTATCTATTTGCCGTTCCATTTACTGCCACTGGTGCATAAAAGGTTGAGACATTATTGGTAACAATGCAAACAATGGAGATGGTGTTGTCAGAGGGGGGGGAGGGTTTGATAAAATTCATTTAAGATACTTTTCAATTACCGTCCGTTTTGCCTTAAAAAAAAATGGACACAAAAAAAAAATACAACGAAGCCGCGGAACGGGTCAGGGCAACCCACGACAACCACAGGATGATGGGATGCCCCCCACCCCCTGTGGTGATTCCATCTGCCATCATTAGGGTGACTATTCAGACATGAAAAATCCCTCTCGCAGTGTTGACAGCCAGACATCAGGAACCATGACAAGGCATCGCAGATAGAGCTAAAGGGACAGAGATGTCATGTCTCCTCGGTGCTTCTCTCGACACAACCTTGGGAAAAAAAATACACACACACACACACACATACATACACACACTCATATCCCAGGGATGTAATAATAGCAGTTATTACATGCCTGAGGGGCAGTGGTGGGTGGGTGTGGGGGGTGGGGGTGTGCGCATCCGCCCATTCTCTTTCTAGTATCCTGACCGGATGAAACAAGGTCACTTGAGATCAGAGGGGGAAAACGGCGAGTGGATTTCCCTACCTGAAGTCGTCTTTATAAGACGCCCAGACCTTCTGCTCGTTTTCCAGGCCGAGCGGATTCTTGATTTCTCGCCCGTCTTCATCAAAAAGCCGGGAAGGGATACGGTTGAGAGACGAATATTTGAAATGCGGGAAGCACATCAGCCTTTGGTGAATCAATTGAAGCAACTGGCGGAGGAAAAGTAGCGTTTGAAGAAAACACACACACACACACACAAACACACGCACACACACACACGCAAAAATAAACACAAGACAGGAAAAGAGAGAGAGAAGACGAAGAAACAGAAGAAGAAAGAACTTCAGAGAAATAGTTTCATCAGGGCCCTTCTTCCCTTGTTCAGTCATAACCCTTACACAGATTAATCACGTTCCAAAGGGCGCTTGATCGGGGAATGGGATTGTGAAATGATTGAATTTGTTCATCTTGTTCATCTAAAAGAGCCAAAGTGAACCTAGTCTTGTTACCAGCAGGGGGTGTAGTGGTATTGCCATTAGCTGACCTCGGGGTCTCTAACAGTATCCGCGGACGGGAGAATCGGTTGCTGTAATAATAATAATAATACTAATCCTTGCATTTGATATCGCGGCTTTTCCACATCTTATCGACGTCTCGAATATATCGTAAAAAGTGAATCGACTGTGTGTATATTTTGTGGGCGAAACGCGGCAGCCGATTGCATCCCTCCCTCACAAACAGTCGTGGGATTGAAAATGATCAATTTTTATGTTCTTATTAAAAATAACTCACGTTTTTCATCATGAGCTCCAGGTCGTTGCCGCAGCCTCTCGTAATGTGCTTCACGTCAGTGTAGAAGAGAATCTCTCCCGTGTCCTTGCCGTTCTGATATACCTAGCGGACAACCAAAATAGTGAGTGGGAGGTGGGGGGGGGGGGGGAGGTGTGGGTTAATGCCTCGCGCACACAGGTAACGGAGACACAATTGTGTTCGAAGCAGGAGAAAGAGCAATCTAAGAACAACAGTTGACTTAGTAAGAGTCCACACTGGGCAGAATGGTATGAAATGATGTTCCCCTGGTCTAATGTCACTCAATAGATTACTTTGCACTGCCTCACTTATCCTCTATCGATCGATTTGTAATGGCCAAATGCTAATTTGGGCTTTACTGCTGTAAAGGTTCAAGGGCCCGGTATTTCACACACACACACACACACACACACATATACACACACACACACACTCACACACAATCTCTGCATTTGATATAGCGCTTTTCACGTTTTCTAGACGTCTCAAAGCGCTTCACAGAATATACTGTGAAGTGAATCGACTGTATATATTTGTGGGCGAAACGCAGCAGCCGGATTGAAATGACCTATTTTTAAAATATATATATGTAGGAGTTATTATTAGGTAAGGAAACTTGCCCCAACTGACCGCACTGACCGGAATCGAACCCAGGTCATCTCGTTTTGTAAGGCGAGTGCTCTAACCACTGAGCTACAGGAATCCACAAACAGAACTCCGTTGGCAAATTAACGGATTTATTAATAAAATAAGACTGGACACCCGGGGTAATCAAAGTGCCATCGCCACAGAACTGGAAGAATCCCTCAGACATTTGCTGCCCTATATATATATATATATATATATATTTTTAAAAAATAAACACAGGGAGTCAGAGAATCACAGCCATCCCATGTTATATCACTGGAAAGCTTTGATCAATAGGCAGCTTACTTGCGTCCGGTGAAGTTTCAGGACTGTACCCAGTTATGGTATTGACAAATTGAACCAACCACCCTCGTCCAGCGCAGGTCGGTTCGAGAGTTTCGGAATTTCAGTTCGGAAAATCACTGGGTAAAGTCTCTCAGTGTTTCCTTCCCACTCTCTCGTGCCGTCTCACCCCTCGAGTTAATGAAGGTGATATGTTACTGATCAACTCTCGTTGAAGACTGTTTTCCTCAAGGCCGGGTACCAAGGTGACATTATTTGCTTGGACTTGCTGTCACACTCAGCGGATACCCAAGAGGAAACTCAAAACACTCGTCTGTTTCTCTGCTGCCGAATAAATAGTTACAAGAGTCAATTTATAGAATACCCCAGAATTTTTTCCATTAAAACTCTTCAAAACAGTGTTTGTGTGCGTGTTTGATTCAGGCAGCTGTGATCCCTGGGCTAGTCCTGGGCTGGGGATTCAGAGACACTTCAATCGAGACTCACTGATGATTTTGAGTCTGATTTGGGGGGGATCCGAAACAACAACTGGCCAGCGACTTGAGACATCCTCCTGACGTGAAAGGCGCTGTCTATACAAGTGTAATTTTGTTGTTGTTGTTGTTGTTGTTGGTGGTGGTGGTGGTGGTGGTTCCAATTCCAGCGTTTATAATAATACTAATAATCCTTGCATTTGATATCGCAGCTTTTCACATCTTATCGACGCCTCAAAGCGCTTCATAGAGTATAGTGAATTTGTGGGTGTATATTTGTGGGCGAAACGCGGCAGCCAATTGCTCACAGCAGCGTCCCGATAAACAGTCGTGGATTGAAATGACCCATTTTCATTATTGTTTTTTTTGGAGGGTATGATTATTATTGGGTATGATTATTATTTGGGCAAGTTTCCTTACTTGCCCAAGGTTTCTCGCTGACCTGATCTGCCTGGATTCGAACACAGGTCTCACGCTTGTAAGGCGAGTGGCTCTAACCACCGAGCTACAGGAGCATTTGGGGAGGAAACTGGAGTCTAGCTTTCCCAGGGTGTAAGGCCAGAGCTTAGTTGTCAGAGCAGATTGAATTTTGAGTTCCCAAGGGTAGTTAGTTCGGCTTTTATCTCAGTGAGAGAGATCAGAGGAACACGAAAAGCATTAATGCCTCCGCACTGCCAACGAGAGCACAAATCACAATAAACCGCAAAGCATTCGAGTCCCATCGCACGTCCCAATTAGAGAGCGAACCTGCGTGTCATTTATGCCCAGACACAATCAGGCAATTGTCCACAAGCCAACAAGAAGAGGAAAAAGTTTCAATTATACTTCCGAAGCAACTGGGGGTGTGGGGGGGGGGTTAAAAAAAACAACCAAAATCCCTTTGCTATCTCTTTGCTGCTGGCAATTATGACACGTTTATTTTGCAGTAGCTAAAAACATCACCAGGCTTTGCAGACTTTGTTGTAGATTCACATCTCTGGATATATGTATCTCACCTTGTGCCTCAATAGACACACAGGTGAGAAATGACCTGATACTGATGATTTTTGTAGATGTTTTTTTGTCGTGTGTAGCGTTCTGTGTCGCTTTCAAGCTACAGCAACTAACAGGTTAAACTGACACTAAAATATATTAATTCTTCAGAAAAAGCAATGCTGTATTGCACTTGGCGAGAGGAAGGTGATCCTGTGAACAAAGCAAACTCAGTATCTAATATTAGCCGGTACTTTCGCCCACAAATATACCGTCAATTCACTTTACAGTATATCCCGTGAGGCGCTTGGAGACGCCGATAAGACGTGAAAATCCTCGTTTCCAAAGTCACCCCTGATAGATTAAAAGCTGACCCAGCAATTTCTCCAGGCGTACAAAGGACAAAACGGCAATTACAAGCACGAGGAACAAAATCCGTTTGCTTGTTGTTGTTGTTTTTTTTTTACCTCGAAGACATCCAAAAGGTTGTCGCCATATGTGAAAGCAGGAAGACAAGTAAATCAAACACCCCGTGACAGGCTACTAATTGAGGAGGGAAAAAAAACAAATAAAGTGGTTACGCTTTGCACACACACACACACAGACACAGACACAGACACACACTCCTGTGCATGTGTCCATGTCTTTTAGGTTGAGAGGTGAGTTCACATCCCAAACCAAATGTGTCTGTCCGCTGAGTGTGAGTGTGGCTGTACGGTTTGCTGCGCGCTCTCTCTCCTGCTGGGATTTTCTCGGCTGACAATTCCCAAGGCGGCTTCGGGGTTGTCACACACACACACACACGGAAAGGAACTTTCCTTTGCCTGGTTTCAACAAGCTCACTGGGGGAGCTGACATTTGAAAGAAACTCAAGGGCCTGAGCTGTCCGTATCAGATTAGCAACGCGATATCTAACCACGCAAAGGTCTGCCTGCCTGCCGAGCGACAAGAGGAAAAACATCACCTTAGGCCTGCATCGCTCACTAATCACCATCTGTGTGTGTGTGTGTGTGTGTGTCTATGTGTGCGTGTGTGTTATTTTTAATCTATCCGCCTTTGAAAGCACCAAACAAACAACAAACTTTCCTTCCCCACTTCCCCTTCACCTCCCCTCCCCTCCGCTTCCCCCTTGTTTCAGAGCGTATCCGAGCAAGACCTACAAGAGTTATCTGAAACCTGGTTGGCAC
This sequence comes from Hydrolagus colliei, assembly GCA_035084275.1. NCBI lineage: Eukaryota > Metazoa > Chordata > Chondrichthyes > Chimaeriformes > Chimaeridae > Hydrolagus > Hydrolagus colliei. Next base: position 503,131 of record CM068757.1, read on the forward strand.
CTCTTAGCCGAAGTTTATTGATTCCTAATGTACCACATGAGGGCAACTGTTGACTTAAACCCTGACACGTTCTTCCTTGTAAAGCGCTAATGAGGCCACACAATTGCTCGTAGCCGTGGCCCCGTTGCAAGCGGATGATGGGAAAAGGCGCAGCTCGAACCAGAGAGGCAACAGATTAGTTAGCAAATAAACAGACATCTGCACACACAGCAGTGTATTAATTGACAGCCTGTTCATCACAATTCCCTGTCGAAATTCGGAACGGATTGCGTAAACATGATTTACGCAATTTTGTCACTCAAATCGTGTTCTAAATAGGGACTTTTTAAAGCTCTTGGCACAGAATATACTGTCAAGTGAATCGACTATATTTTGTGGGCAAAAGAAGCAGTGAATTGCGCACAGCAGTTTCCGCACAAACAGGGATTGGAGAGACCGAAAAATATATATATTTTTTGGGGGTGGGGGGGGGGGGGGGAGGTATTATTTGCCTATAAATCATAGCATTTGCCTTGTTAATGTGCCTCTCACGGGTTAAATAGTATGCCGTTCTTTCCACGATATAACTCGGGACCTCGTAGTCTCGTAGCTCTGTGTTTTGTCTCCAGTTTCAGACTAATTTCATTAAAAGTCAACTCACTCTCGTCATCCTATACAAACGGGCTTGTCATCTTTCGTGAGGCTGCAGGGAGCTGCTCTGGATTGACATGTGCACAATGCGTGAGGTTTTGCTGTAGTAGCTATGTCATGTGTAACAATATATGCACCTATACATCAGCGTTCATGTGAGTGATGGGTACCGGGAAATGTGGGGGTTAAAAGGTAGAGCGAGAGAGAGAGAGAGAAACTACAAACCCCCCTGAGTTTTTCCTGGGTTTATCCTGAATAGGAACACATATTGGTATGCTGTATAATAATAATAATCATTATTCGAATGATGATCCTTGATGATTTCGATACACGTAACAGCTTTTCACATCTTCTAGACTGTGTCTCAAAGCGCTTCGCAGAATATACGGTAAAGTGAATTGACTGTGTGTTTTGTGGGCGAACGGGGCAGCCAATTGCGTACAGCAGCGTCCCCCCCCCACAAACGGTCGTGGATTGAAATGAAGGGATTTTTTTGATGGGATTATTGCCCCCCCCCCCCCCCCCCGTAGAAAAGTCACTCAACTAACAAACGTGTTGCTGCCGCCAGGTTAGACAGAGATGTGAGGAGTAAGGAAACTTGCCCGACATTTCGCCCTGGCTGGAATCGAACACAGGTCTCTTTGTTTGCGGGTCGGTCTCTCTAAACCACTGAGCTACAGGAACTCCAGGAAATTAGTCCACATTGGAACCCTAAGCTTCTCCAGCTCGCGTTTCAGGCTCTCAGATTAAATATTATTAATAATAATATTAATAATAATCCTTGCATTTGATATAGCGGCTTTTCACATCTTATCCACGTCTCAAAGCGCTTCACGGAATAAATATACTGTACTGTAAATGGTGATTTCGACCGTACATTCGTGGGCGAAATAAATACGGTGCCTTTGAGTTATTCAGATAATTTCCCGGTAAAGGGACGAACGGATTTTTAGGTGACAATTTTTGCAAAAGACTCTCAATCGGCCCCCTAACCCTAACGCGATGAGTTAAGTTGCTTTCAACCCCCCCCCACCTGGCTGGCCAACTGACGGTTTTTGAGCTCGCGGTGCATCGCACAGTGAAAGGCACCAATCAGAACATGGATTAAACGGCTACTGACAGATATCTCTCTGGGCAGGGGCGTCAAGAGAGAAACGTCCGTGTTACTTTTCAATACATATCTATATAGTGAGACATGACAACCGGATAAGTGACACTCACTTTTAGCTGGAGGCCCTGTGTGAGAGTGTTGTTTGCTGCCAGCTGTTTAATGTGCTGGTACACACAAGCTCGTCCTCTGCTTCTCTTCGGTCTGTAACTGTGGGACAAGTTTGAAGAGTTGACCCCTGTACTTGGCGATAGCAGTTCGCAATTCATCAATCAGGTTCTCCACCTAACGGGGTTAAATTACCAGAAGCTGTTAGCCGGAGATAATTATTGAAGTCACACCTATTACGCGTTTTTTTTATATATAAAAAAAAAGAGAGACGCTATTCCTGTCGCGAAAGTTTGATAACCTCCAGAAACCGACTGTCAAAGGCTCGACAATCTTTATGGAGCGAAACATACCTCTCAAACGCTCTAGACATGCATGTGTTAGAAAATGCATTGTATTGCTGTCGTACTTCTATTGACTCCTTTTTTTTTTTTTGCCTTTCGCATCATCGCTTGGTGCTAAACTAAGAGTCTGGCACCAGTCACAAAGACAACCTAACTGTTCCTATTTGGCTGCAATGTGAGTTAACCCGACTCTATTTTAAGGAACACGTTTAACAACACTCAAATAGTAGAAAGAAACTTGGTGGTGGTGTGTGATGGTGGGTGGGATGGGGGGGGGGGATGAAGGGGGAAAGGGGTTAGGAGGGAGGGTGGGGGGTGGCGGGATAGGGGGTTTTGAGGTGGGGGGGGGGTGGAGGGCAAGTAGAGAAATACGCTTTATCCCGCTTTATGTCAAAGTGGTACAAAAACAACAATTACATTGGTATAGCGCATTTCACGTCAGGAGGACAAAATGTTCCATGTTCCATAAAATCAAATATAATATATAAAGCATTGCACTCTAGCTTGGCAGTGAATTTATTACCGAGACCACTGGTCTGCATTTCCTTTGGACACAATTTCAACAATTGTTTTTTAACCTTTTACATATCCAGTCTATCATTTAAATGATTTCATACAGAATATATTTTTTTAATTGTGTATATGTGATATATATATATTATGTACACACGCAAAGTGTTTCAACATATGTGCTGCTGCGCGCAGCTTATTTTTACACTGGGCTCTGAACATAGCTCACAAAACCTCGCCAAAATCCTAAAGCGAAAAAAAAATTCCCTGTCTCGTGAAAGA
>CM068757.1:506312-704966 GCA_035084275.1 Hydrolagus colliei
TGGGTTGTTGGTGAGTGGGGGGGAATAAAATATATTACTTAGGCTAATTTTTTGTACATCATAAAAAAAATCCAAACGCCTGCTCGCGGTAACCTCCCACCCCCCCCCCACCTTTAAACACCTGGGTTATTTCTGTGTGTGTGTGTGTCTGGGTGTGTGTGTCTGTGTATTTTTCTGTGTGTGTCTCTGTGTGTGTGTTTCTGTGGGTGTGTGTGTCTGTCTCTGTGTGTGTGTGTCTGTCTCTGTGTGTGTGTCTCTGTGTGTCTCTGGGTGTGTGTGTGTCTTCTGTGTGTGTTTCTGTGTGTGTGTGTGTGTGTGTGTTGTCTCTATGTGTGTGTCTCTGTGTCTGTGTGTGTCTCTGTGTGTCTGTGTGTGTGTCCCTGGGTGTGTGTGTGTGCGTGTGTATCTCTGGGTGTGTGTGTGTGTGTGTCTCTGGGTGTGTGGCAATCTGGCGATAAATAGGCAGTAGGCACGCAATCAAGTAATTCTTCTCCACTTTAGAAGAACGTGGCGTGAGCCGTGCAAATTTGTTTCTTCTTAATTGTTGAAGCAGTTATGCATTAAATACGCTAGCGCATCATCCGCTTGAGCAAGTGAACCCAAATGTGTAAATTGTTCATGGCTGCCGCCTCAGCTCAGTGATTGTCATTGATCATTTCTAACTATAGCATTCCTTGTTCCATGAAATCACGTTTGGAGTAATGGGTTCATCAGAATGTAGCTTAAACTGAGAGTGAAGAGAGAGCTGTGTGTGTCTGTGCGTGCGTGTGGCTCTGTGTGTGGTATGAGTGTGTCTGTGACGTGTGAGTGTGTGTCAGTCTGTGGGTCTATGTGTGTGTGTCTCTGTGTGTCTGTGCATGTGCTCTGTGTGTATGAATGTGTCTGTGTCTGTAGTGTGTGTGTGGTGTGTGTGTGTGGGTCTGTGTGTGTGGGTCTGTGTGTTTCTGTGTCTCTGTGCATATGTGTCTATGTACGTCTGTCAGTGTGTGTGTGTGTGGGTCTGTGTGTGGTGGTGTGTCTGTGTGTGTGTCTATGTGTGTGTCTGTGCGCACGCAAAAAGAGAGTTGCCATGTTTCAGGCTTGCCTCGAAACAGCATGAGATTGAAAGGCCGATATTGAAAAGCACTAGACTCATCATACGCCTTGCTGCTTCTGAATGGACCCAGTCATAAGTGGGCTGCTTTGGGGCTTTCCAAAAACACTTTATATCTCTTACTTCTTCCACCGCCCGGCTTCCTCAATTAACCCCCCCTCCCCCCCTCCCTCCCCAACCCCCACCCGCCCCGTTCAAATACCGTCAGGGATGGTCAGCGGAAGAATTTACAGTCTTGAACTGACCTAACTTAGCAGGTCATTGTACACAGAGAAGTGTATCAAAATGTAATCAGAAAATGCAGGTTAATCTGTCCCTGAACCTGATTATTGTGCAGATGGAGCTAATGTTACACTCAAACTGAAGCTCGAGTGCCTTCTCGATGAGAAGAACCTCGTACAACTTCCTTCAACCAACATCCAGCATTAGATTGAACAGAACCCTCCTCAGTCCTGCACTATTGTATTGTTGTTTGATTCTAACATTAAATAATCTCGGTCGCATTTTTGGAATTTGTTTTATGATTGTAGCTCATAGGCAAAAAAAAAACGGTTTCCCAGTTAGTTTTAATAATAATAATAATAATAATCCTTGCATTTGATATAGTGTTTTTCACGTCTTCCGGACTGTGTCTCAAAGCGCTTCACAGAATATACTGTCAAGTGAATTGACTGTAGATTTGTGGGCGAAACGCGGCAGCCAATCGCACACAGCAGCGTCCCCCACACACAGCCGTGGATTGAAATGACCAATTTTTTTTTTTTTTTTTGGGGGGGGGATTATTATCAAGCGTAATAATAACACAATCATACAATATTTAACACAATAATGATATGCGATTCGATACAGTGCCTTATAACAATAATATAATCAAATAATAACACGCACTGAGACGTCTCAAAACGCTTCACAGAATATACTGAAAACTGAATTGACTGTATACTGTGCGGGAATTTAGGCGATTCAGCCTCAGAATGCTTCAGTTATCTACCAGAGAAAGTGGAAATAACGGGTATAAAAATAAAACTGGATGGCCTGATCGATCGTGGCAGAGTGACACAGTCTGTTTTTTGTTGTTGTGCACAGTTCACCGTTTCGCATTTGGGATTGCCAAGCGTAAGATTCACTGTTCTTCATACAAACCCCCCCCACCCCCACACCAACCAGACTTCATATCAACCCACCACTGCTTCCCCCTGAACGAGACTCCTCTCTCTCTCTCTCTCTCTCTCTCTCTCTCTTTCTCTCTCCTCCCCCCCTCTCTCCCTCTCTCATAGCCTTCATCTTGTGTTTTTTTAAAAAAAACACTCACTCCTCCATCTTGCATCAGTGGCTAGCTCATTGCACATCACATGCCTCATTTCCGAGGTCAGAGGACACTGGTCCTCATCATGATTTGCACAAGAGACAATTAACCTTGCCCCCCCCCCCGCACCCCACCCACCCAGATCCCAGCGAGAAAACACCATCAATGGATCACACGGTCACATCCTTCAGTCGTTTGTCAATTTGAGTCACACTTCACTTCGGGTTTCTGTGTGCGGATCGGAATCCCTCCCTTGACTTCCAGCCCCTGAGTTAGGGGAAGAGAGTCGCCGGGAAAGCACACTGAAAAACACTTGGACAAGAGTCTTGTGCCTGTTTTAAATCTTCATCGTTCCCAACTTTTCTCCCACGTCTTCTGTCGATTAGACTACTGCAGGATGGAGCTCCTGTAGCTCAGTGGTTTATAAAGCCGCTCGCCTTACAAAGCGTGAGACGCTGTGTTTTCGGTCGTAGGCAGGTCAGGGCAAAACCTTGGCCAGTTTCCTTACTCCACACACACGCACACACGCACACACACACCCTCACACACCCATGCATGCCTAATAATAATAATTCCTCCCAAAAAAAACCTATAATATATCTGTCATTTCAATCCACGGCTGTTTGTGGGGGGGGGGGGACGCTGCTGTGCGCAACGGGGGCTGCCGCGTTTCGCTCTCCCACAAATTATACAATCGATTCTCTTGCGGTATATTCTGCGAAGCGCTTTGAGACACAGTCTGGCAGCTTTCCGATTCCACTTACCTGTCTTAAGGTCAGTCACGCGGTTTCCCATCCAATATACAGGCACTTTCCTCGTGTCATAAGATCGAGCCGTTGAGTGCACACGTCCAGAAACTGTAAATAGACGGGGAAACAAAAGGATAAAGAATGTTAATCGACTGTAAAAGCAACAGAGAGAGAGAGAGAGTACGCGAGTCAATTTCTACATTGTTTGAAAATAGCTGGACAACAGAGTTGGCAGCTGTAAATGGGTATCCAAAGACATTCCAAAGCACAAACCAAATTTAACAAATGATTACAGAGTCGAGAATGTGGGTGGACAGATTCCACTCACCCCCCCTCCACACACCCCCCTTAACCCCCCCCCCCCTCACTCCCCCCAACTAACCCACCTCATTTATTTTTGGTGCAAACGTATTTATTTAACACGCTAATTAATCGGTGCTCAGATTCCTAACTCCCTCTGAGGCATCAAACGTTGTCGATGGTGAAAATCGACTGGGAAACACAGGACGTTGTTGGTGGAACTTTCCTCGGTGGAGCTCTAACTTTTAAGTTTTTTTTTGTGGGATCAAACCAACCTTTTCTCCCCCCCACCTCCACGTCAACATCGGCCAACTGACGTGAGTGACGTGGGCATGTGTGTAAAAAAACAAAAACACAGCGATCGAGGAACCCGGCTTTCGTTCGTGACTCATTTTCAAAAAGAACTGTGAATTTCGGGGCATTGTAAATCGGAGCGTAATCTAGTACTTTACACTGCTAAATTGAAGTCAGATTTAGTAAAACTCCACATCGCAAGCGAGACGGACTTGGATTCGGTTCCCAGCAGGGCAAAACCTTGGCAAGTTTCCTTTCTCTCCACACTCCGGATAATAATCCCTCACAAAATTGAAATATGGTATAATAAATTAGTCATTTCAATCACAGCTATTTGTGGGGACGCTGCCGTGCGCAGTTGGCTGTCGCGTTTCGCGCACAAATATACTAGTCATTTCACTTTACATTATATTCTGTGAAACGCTTTGAGACACAGCTAGAAAATGCGAAAGGCGCTTTATCAAATACAAGGATTACTTTGTTTTATTATTATTTTCCTGGTACTCTCTCCTTCCCTCCGGGATCCTGCGCGCTGACATCCAAAGCTGCTCCAAGATTTAATTTTATATCCGTTTCACTACATTATTGTGCTCTTTTTTTCCCCCCCAAAAGTAACTTGGGTTGCAAATATATCGTCTAATCTTAAGGACGTCGGAAATATTGTTCACACTGCACGATGACGTGTTAGTGGATGGATGTCCCTTCTGGGAGTTTGACGAACACTTTTACACTTGAAAATGTTTATTTGTGGTTGCTGCAATTCGGCTGAAAATCAGAAGAACGGCAGAATGAGACGTTACTTCATTATCGATGGGAGTATTTGTAAGGATCACTTCTGCCAGCCAGGGCTGAGGTGTCATTTATAGTTCAGGTCTTCCTGCCTGTCCGTTCCTTTTGATTCTCCTCCACGACGCAAACAATAAAATTGGTAATTTTCAACCCACGATTGTGTGTGTGTGTGGGGGGGGGGGGGGGGGGGAACACTAATGAGCGCAATCGGCTGCCGCGTTTCACCCACAAATATACATATACAGTCAATTCACTTTACGGTATATTCTGTGAAGCGCTTTGAGACACGGTCTAGAAAAAGCGCTATATCAAAATGCAAGGATTATAATTATATTTAGAACCACACGAAAATATACAGTACAATAAATTCACTATATTCTGTGAAGTGCTTTGAGGCGTCTCAACAATGATATATCGTGATAAGGCTCCAAGTCAAATCATGGGAGTATTATTATTATTATTTCTATTATGTCTTGAGGTTAAGCTGTGTAACGCGTGTTCCTGTATATTCAAAAAACAGATTGAACCCATTAGCTCTTTGGAATACAAAACACTGTACAGTACTGTATTCCTTTACTGACATTTGTATTGTAAGATATCCCACCACAGCATCCTCTGCATATTACTATTTCATAGCAATATTGTGAACCCTTGTGCCATTCACATTTCACTGAGATTTTTTTTTGGTGGTGGTGGGGTGGGGGAGCAAAATCTAACGGAACAAAAATTATCTTCCCTGCCTAACCAAGTACGTATTCGAATTTGCAGTGTTGCAAATCGCATTCTTGTGCTGTTAAAATGATTTACCTGTTTAAAATAATGATCAGACATGTGACAATGTGGCATAAATATACAATATACGGTCAATTCACTTTACAGCCTATTCTGTGAAGCGCTTTGGGACGTTGATAAGATGTGAAAAGCCGCTGTATCAAAATGCAAGGATCATTATTATTAGCGTTATTATAAGGAACCTGTCTCTACCTCTCTCTCTATATATAGTATATATTACATTTATATATTGTATATTTTATATAAATAATAACTTTTTTATTAAAAAAAATAATTATAAAAATAATTGCTGTAATTTTCTCAGTTTCAAAAAAGTTTCAGCCACACTTCTTAATTCGGAACGGTCTCTGTCTGTAGGGGGGGGTGGGGGGGGGGGGGGGGGGGGAGGGAACCAAAGAAGAAGAAGAAAAAAAAACCCCAAACGGATATGAATTACAGACGACTCATTTTATTTTGTACCTGTTCTTTTCCCTCCAGCGGTGTGACGATCTCATAACACTCCTGACCAGTACCGTTCTTAAACACCAGAATCCTAGCAGTCGCCTTCTCAGTCAGGTTCTTCATCCGCTTCGAGAGAACTGGCTTGGTCTTCCCGCGCTCCTTGTCAACGGGTAACACTACCCCCCTCACCGTCCAACTCACCTCCTTGGTCAATGACAAATGGTCTGCGTAAGAAAAACTTAAAAAGTCAAACTTTGGCTGCATACAGTTAATTCTCTCTCTCTCTCTCTCTCTCTCTCTCTCTCTCTCTCACTCACTCACTCACTCACACTCTCTTCCTCCTCAGCACCCCAACCACCCACACCCACCCACCCCATCACTTAACGCATATTGGCCTTGCTCCACTCAAGTGCACATACGTTAAAATCTCGATCAGTCCCCACTAAGCACGGCATAAGCTGTAGCAAGCTGGCCATGCTGATAGTGGGCATAAATCATTGTTCCTGAAGGGAACAGATGTTCAGGGTATGAAAGAGTAATATCACAATTTAGTCATAATTAAAATTCACCTTAGCAATGCCTCTCCCACTAATCCCCTCCCCCCCCCCTACCCCAAATCTGCAGATCATTCTGCGGCAGATACTTACACTACTTTTATTGCATTATATTCTGCCATACAGAGGTATTTCACCTCCGAATGTTACTCTAATGTGATATTAAAAAAAAATGGTTAATTGATTCATATAATTTACACCCTAATCTAATTTCGAGTCCCCTCGACCTGCGCTCGTTCATAAAACATGTTAAATTGAGCTCATTGGAGGCAGCGATATCTCAAAGCAGTGAACATACTCTCACTTAGTGCCAAGTATGACCTTTTTTTTTAACAGTTATATCCCCCCAATTATAAATGTGTTTAATAATAATAATGATATAACCGATATCACGTTACTGCGCAAATCGCAAATGACCTTGTGCGCCCAGATAAAAGAGCTTCTCTAATATGATCTACCTTCCCTGATCAGGTCACCGTGTAACGTTATAAACTGTGGTGTGTATATATATATATATTCCTCCAAGATTAATCAGGTTGTTTCTCATTCATACGCTGCAGTGTCTGAGATCATGTCACTCGCTGTGACACCAGGGACACGGAGTATAATTATCTGCTCATCATGTCACAAAGTGTTATGGGACTAAAAATTCAATCACAGGGCACAGATTGCACGACCGTAGTCAGGTAACTTTGCCGAGAGAAGATTTCCCGGAGTCGGACCCGGATATATGTCCGGATAATTGACTGGCACAAAAGCAAAGTACTGCACGACAAGTAGACATAACCTGTGAAGCGCACAGCGGCCTTTTCGAAGTTCACTTCCTGCTTGCGACGTTTGTTCACCAGCGAAACTGACTTTGCCATTCTAAGGCACATTTGTAGGCAGGTAATGCACAACCTTTCTTTGTTCCCAAGATGAAATTCAAAACGCTGGCTGTGCATTCGTATTTTTAATTGTTTGAAGAAAACTGTAAGATTTCTCTCAACGCATTATGAAATTGACATTTAATGTACAGTACTTTGCTGTGTAAATATAAAGAAAGCGAGTTACAATTATCAGTAACATGATATATGAATGGTGTGGGAACATCATTGCCATTTTAACCCTACCTTTTGATTCTCTTCCGTTAATAATATATTTTGTTAAAAAACAAAATAATTTTTTCCACCCCCACCGCCCCACTCTACACATCAACAATTTTCTGTCGTGCTTTCGCTCGTTCACCTTCATCTCCAGTCTCGACAGATTACTCTGCAAAGCAGAACAGGTTGCGAACAATTCTGAAATCTCCGACGCCAATAAGTCTCAGCTCAAAACGCGTGCGGTTTTCACAGTGGGGAAAAAAAAGAGGAGCGATTTGAAAGAATTTGTCCAATGGAAGAACACTACATCCAGCGACCTTGGAAAGTCCAAACTACGACATGTAATTTATACTATGTTTAAATCGCAATAATAATCCTTGCATTTGATATAGCGCTTTTCACATCTTATCGATGTCTCAAAGCGCTTCACAGAATATACTGTAAAGTGAATTGACTGTATAATTTGTGGGCGAAACGCGGCAGCCGATTGTGCACAGCAGCATCCCCCCCCCCCCCCCCCCCCCCCCCCTGCAAACAGTCGTGGATTGAAAGTAAACTATTTTTATTGTTGTGTGGTTTTTGGGAGGGCGGATTATTATTAGGCGTGTGTGTGGGGTAAGGAAACTTGCCCAAGGTTTCGCCCTGATCTGCCTGGAAGGCGAATGCTCTAACCACTGAGCTACAAGAGCTCCACACAAACATTTAACAAACACAACCTGTACTTAACTCTACATCCCGAGAGGGATTCACAAAATACACAGTCAATCCGTTTTACAATATAAACTGTGAAGTGCTTTGAGACGTCTCAACGACGTGATAAGGCGCTATATCAAATGCAAGGTTTATTATCGTGGAGGTAGCGCCAAAATAATGGAGGCAAAAACACAAGGTAAGCAAGTCCACAGTAAATCTGGGGGATTTCCAAAGACAATTTCTGAACCGCCCCAGGTCACTGAACAAAGAACATGAGACTTGAATCTCAAATGGAAAATGACAGGAATCCGTGATTGAAACCTGTTTTGTGCCAATCATTCTCTGAGTCATTCCAATGTAACAAAAAGCCAGACACAAAAGTCACCAGTAATTAGTCTAACTCTATGACATTGCATCACATAAATTAGGAAATTCTATAAAACATTTCAAGCTTATAACGATAAAAATAATCCTCGCATTTGATATAGCGCTTTTCACATCTTATCGACGTCTCAAAGCGCTTCACAGAATATACTGTAAAGTGAATTGACTGTATATTTGTGGGCGAAACGCGGCAGCCGATTGCGCACAGCGGCGTCCCCCCCACAAACAGTCGTGGATTGAAATGACTAATTTATTTATTGTGGTTTATTTTTTAGGACCGATTATTATTAGGCCTCAGAAAATGCTGCAAACGTTAGCTGCGCCCTCCTTCAGATTACCTTCAACTTTGCAGTTGAACGTTAAAATATCGCGCGACGCAATTTGAGGAAAAGAAAACAAAGTAGGGAGTTTTTTTTTCTCTCTCAAGAGTCCTGGCCAACAATCCCCCCAGATAAAACTGGTCATTCATTTCACGGGGATGCTAGCGGGACACTACTGGCCACAAATTTCCTGGCGTGTTTCTTTCTTTGCCTTATTACAGATACACAGTCATTACACGTCCCAATAAATTCCCGTGAGGGTGCCTTTCAACGCCGTCTCGACGACACGATGAGGTGCAATCGTCAAACGCGAGGATTATTACCTTCACAACAAAGTGACACTGCTCATTACATCTGAAAACAAGGTCGAGTACAAGCCAATCTCTGATGCATCAAGACATCCATCTTGAAGGAGGTAAAACTGTTACTCCTTGGCCAACTTTCATTACTTGAACATCAACTCGCTGTTGGTTCAACATGACTTTTAGACGGGTTCAGTAGATAGCGGGATCTTCCTCGAGAAGAAGGTGCCAGGAAATGGGTGGCAAACACAAATATATTTGCTTCATTTTGTCGTTGTTGTTGCAATATTGCTCCTTTTGCCATCCTAGCCCCATTTGCAATAGAACGAATGAGATTCCCCACTGCCCACCGATGAAGTTTCCTGTGTTGGCAGCCATGCCTCATGGAAATTAGCAAACATTCTGGAGAACATTTGCGATATTACGGAGAAGTTAAGGTTCATTAAACTGATGGATTTCCTGCACTTTTTGAAGTACCGAATGTGACAGGTTGTACAAGTTCTTGGATGCCTAAAGCGGGGAATGGGCGTGTTAACTTATTACCTGAAAGCGTGGGCTGGTGCGGAGTTGTTACTAAATTAGGCGGTAATTAAAGTGATTTGAAGCCGTCATTGTACTGTCACGTACACCTTCACGGGAAGTACACATTCCATTGTACATGGCTCACGCATTGTCTGTCTGTCTGTCTGTCTGTCTGTCTGTCTCTGTCTCTGTCTGTCAATCAAGGGGGCTTGTCACGAATAATCGCCTCAATGTGAAGTGACTGTACGAGTGTCATTTTGTTGCTGTTGTTGTTGTTGTCGGCTTCAGCCACACCTACAGGTGATTGGGGGGGGGGACATACGCGCGATGTTCTGTGAAACGCTTCGAGACGTCGATAAGATGTGAAAAGCGCTTTATCAAATGCAAGGATTCCTATTACAGTATTATTATTGTTATTATTATCGTTAGATCAACAGATTGTTGTAAACCTATTTTCTGAACACAACCTCCTCGTTGTCGTCCTTCCCTGATCATTCCGCTCTGTAATCTGACTCCCGGAGGCCCCACACTCCACTCGGCCTCTCCCCTGCCCGAGTGTCCGTTATTGACGTGCGAGGCTTCGCAGTCACTGTGGGCAAGATACCCTTCTGGGGAAGCGTCGTAGCCAAGTTAGTTTCTCTCCTGGCTCAGCAGGATTCATTGGATGGTGATCAGAAGTAGGAACCCTGGCTCATTCTGCCTTCCCCGTCCTTGGGTACTGAAGCTCTTTATCACCACTCAACTGAGTTCCATCAACCTACCTACCTACCTACCTACCTACCTACCTACCTACCTACCTACCTACCTACCTACCTACCTAACTAACTACCTACCTAACTAACTAACTAACTACCTAACTAACTAACTAACTAACTAACTTTTCTCTCTCTTTCGCTTAAAAGTCCATAAGGAAGGCAACATTATAGACAGATTCTCGGCAGAATGAACATTCATTATTTTCGTAAAACATTGTATTTGTTGTGGAACGTCCTAATTTCTCCTTCCGTTTAACAATAATGATGATGATGATAAGCCTTGCCTTTGGCGGAGAGCCTTATCATGTCTTCGAGGCGTGCGGTAGTAGCACTTTGCAGAATATACTGGAGTGAATTCACTGTTTATTTTGTGGGCGAGACACGGCCGCCAATTGCGCACGGTAGCGGTCGCACAAACAGCCGCGGATTGAGGGTCCAAATGATTATTAATTTTTTAATTTAGGTGTGACAATGCAACGTTATTTTCTGGTGGAGATGGTGAGTGAGTGGGTGGGGTGGGTGGGGTGAACTCTGAACCCCTAGAACTCTGCCAATATGCAATCCAGATTGCGTCCCTCTGATTTCCGTTCCTTCCCGTACTTGCAGAGAAGAATCTGGTCTTGCTTACTGCCTTCCCAACACTTGCCGATTCCCGACAATCCCCCACTAAATGAGGGATAATGGGGAGTGAACCCCCCCCCCACACCCCCCATTCTCTGCTATTCTGTGGCACCGCATATTGTTCCATCAAAGTCGGGCCTTTCGTTGACTTGACCTTCAATGAAAATCCTTGTTACAGTGCATATCTCCAGTGGTATGTGTACCTATTCCTCGGACGTATCAAGGCCCTTAATATCAATCGCCCTTGACCACTCCGAGGTGCCTTGTTAATATTTTAATCTCATCGCATCTCTAGACCTGAGGCAACCATGATCTTCCAGAAAAAAAAATTCAAATTGACGCTAGCAAAATGGAACAGTTGCCTGGTCTGCCTAGCGGCGTTTCCAATGCTTTGTTACACAATCTGCCTGTTAGTTCCATGAAGACCCATCAAGAAATTATTCTCAATATGGCAAAAACAACACACACACACACACGCGCGCGCGCGCACGGTGAGAGAAGAATATCTACGTTTTTCTTTACATTACTCAAGGTAAACATGCTTTCTCTTTCTCTATCACGTTTCGTAACTCTCTCCATCACATTTACTTCCACCAAAGTTACGGGGACACTACAGATTGTCGTTCCTCCCTTCCGAGCGTACCTAGTCTCCCTGTTCTCTGGTGACAAGACCCATCTGCCACCTGCTCTAGTCTGTGTCCCAGCGACAACTGTCGAGCAGCACTAAGATTGATTATCAGTCAAAAGAAATAACAGAGCACCAGATTTCGGTGGGTTAAGCTTGCTGATCCAGCAAGAGCTGGTATGAAATCTCAGCGTTGTGTGCCAACATTTTGGTGCTGAAAGAACAGCAGTGCATGTCACCATGAAATACAGCCAAGAGAAACACAAACAACAAAGCAATACAAGTCTGTCCTTACCCGGTTTAGCCTATTAAAAAGGGAAAAGTGCAGCTGGAATACAGTCGCTGCTGTAAGGGACTGATCAAGCTACACTTTCCCTTCATCGTTCATCTTCCAAATTTGATGGTAGCATTATTGTACCACAGCCAGAATATTGCTACTCTTTTCCCCCCCACTTCCCCCTTTCCCCCCCCCCCCCCCCCCCCCACCACCCACCATCACCTCCACCATCTCCCCCATCTCCTCCTCCCGTTCGTTGATGTAAATAATATTTCTCTTTAAACGTGGTTAACATTGAGAAGGAAATAGTATAGCGTTCAAATCGAAACGCAGCCCGGCTTTGCAGGGGTGAGTGATTATGTTTTAAAAAATCAACGCTTAAAACTCTTGGGACTTGTAAATTTGGATAATGGTCAGCGTGAGCAAACAGTGCGAGTTGTCTGAAAACCGAAAAAAAGATGGTATAAAGTCAATTTCTGCTGCCACAGAAAGGCATTGTTTTCAAGAAGGAACTTCATGTTTTTCGGGTAGAACTCATAATAGACTCAGTGAGGGGCTGTGATTGAATCTGCTCAAAGGGAACTGGCTTCAGTGGCCGCTGAATGAACGGGGGCGATGTTTTGGTAAATAGAACGAACCTATTCAGAATCACAATTGATATCGTGGATCAGTAAGCTACATAAGTGACAAAGCTTTTACATATATCCTATTGATATTGACACAAAGAGCAAAATAAATTAATACCGACTGCCATGGTCGTTTTTTGATGGTGTAAGGGGATGCTATGGTGAATGATTCACACCATAGCCCTGTTTGAGTGATGAGCTCAAGAACGTTAGCCTTAAGGGCGAATTAAACTCAATGTTAAATTCAAGATTTGATCCCGTTCAGAATATTTTCACCATCACTTTTTCTTCCCCCCCCCGGTGAAGGAAGATCCATAATAAATTATCCACCGACATTAACAGAGACGGAACATGGCTTAAAACAGCTAAAAAAAAATTAAATCAAAAATCCCTTTCGCTGCCGTCGAAATAATCAAACATTATTAGACTTTGAGGCGCGAAAAGTCAAGTCATCAGCAAAATCCCTCCACCAATCAATCCCAGACGCTTTTCTCGAGTCATAATCCACCCTTTTGTACCTTTGATAGTTTTTATAGGGTCCACGAAAGACTCTCCGGTTGAAATGTACACATTGCTATCGTGAGGGATGTCTCGCGCCTGAAAAGCTTCTTTGCCGCATGGCAGGAACACGCGGCGAGCAGCCGAGTTCAGGTTCAGCTTAGTGGTGCTTTCTTCCAACAACTGAAAATGGACACACACACACACACACAGGTTGTGGCATCGAGAAAAATCATGAATAAATGAGTTTCAGCTGTGTGTTTCAATGCCGGGCAAAGTATCAGAGAACACCGTTAAGCACTTTGTTGCAAATACAATTCAATTAAGCATTTTTAAAAAGAGCAAATCATTGTTTAAACCTGTCATTTAAGTCAGCGGAGAGTAATCAGCTCTCATTGTAACATTTAACCCTTAAACAGCCTGACTTTCTGTCTTTGTCTGCGAGTCGCTGATTTTCCCCTTTCTACTTGTGCACAGTTAGTTTCACCCACAAAACATACAGTCGGGTTCACTTTACATTCCGTATATAGGTATATTCTGTGAAGCACTTTGAGATGTCTCGGAGACATGATAAGCTGCTGTATCAAATGCCAGGATTATTATTTTTATTAATATTATTTCAGTTTAAATGTGTTTTTTTTTAGCTTTTCTGCTGATGAAGAAATATAGATATTCCTGGCTGAATAATAACAATATGGTAATTATACTCCATTTGATTCCTTGCAGATTTAGCTTTTGATATACTGTAAGGTTGATGCCGTCAAGTGTTTGCCAAGGAAATATGAATTCAGAGAGTAACCGGATCATTAAATTATGCAACCCTTCCGCACAGATTCTACAATACTCCTGTAATAATGAAATTCACTGCGTCCAATCGTAACTGAAAAAAACACTAATATTGGGATGTATCAACCTCTGACATTAGGAATGGGCTCAGACCTTGTATTTAATCAGTGTGCATTGCATCGTGAACAGTTAAATGTTAAATTGCACCATTTAAAACAAAAATTATAATACTGTAATAAGAAGAAGAACTTCTCAATTCAAGGTTGGCATTCGTGTCAAAATCTACTCACGATGATGCCCAAATCTACTGCGGTTTGGTGCGTTTTAACTCAGTGAAACGTCAATAAATTATTATTATTTTTTTTAAAAAAAAAACGTGCGAAATGGCAAATCTTGCTCTTACCTACAATGTAAGGGTGGGTGTATTGTACCATAAGGTACGGATCCTTCAAGCAGAGTCGCTTAGTTGCAGACATGCATGCAAGTCTATTAATTGGAGCTAATCTGTCAAATTGACTGATTTCAAAGATTAATCTTCACTGCTTGAAGGTGCTTTATAAATACCTTAAAGCCCAGTTTGCTTTTTTTTTTGGAAGTGGAAATGTATGTGTGTGTCTGGGGGTTGGTGGGGGGTGTGTGGTGGTGGGGAGGGAGAGGTGGATGGTGGGGGGGTAAAAGTGCGGTGGTGGAGAGAAATGTCGACTATGACTTTGCTCTGGACATTGGGTAACTTCTTGTGTGTAGGTCTCACATTGCGTCAGGGATACAGGAAAGTTAAGGGAATGTAGAGGGAACTAGGAGGCTTGGAAGGTTGATGACGGGTGGCGTGCTAAACAAGTGAAATGGCCTTTGTCCTTCATAGATCGTTCTATTTACATCTATATAATTCCATGTAAAAACATGTGGAACCTTCAAATAATAGCCCAAGGCAACGGATTATTACCTCACAAGAGGTAATTTTACTTTAGAAAATCACATCGTAAAGGAACAAAAGATTTTTGTTTCTGGTGAAAATAATAATAATAATAATTCTTGCATTTGATATAGCGGCTTTTCACATCTTATCGCCGTCTCAAAGCGCTTCACAGAATAAACTGTAAAGTGAATTGACTGTATATTTGATTGGCGAATTGTAATTTAGAATCTAACAGTCACCTTAAAGCCAAGGACAGGGAAGACAATTTGTGAGCAAAACAAGAGAGAGCACACCAAAGTGGGAAATTAGGTAATCAACAAAATAACATTTGTAGAGTGCGTATCACGTCGGGAGAGCATCCCAAACACCAGAAAGAACAAAACAATTAAAGCAAATAAAACCCCCCAAAAATTGTAAAAAAAAATGAAAAGACACACAGCAACAAGATTATCATGGTATAAAGTAGGATTATACAAATATGTAAATGGGGAAAAAAGACAAATACTGTACACAGAAAATGGAGGAAACAATCCAAAAGGCATTTCTCAATTCACTTTACAGTATATTCCGTGAAGTGCTTTCAGACGTCTAGAAGAAGTGATAAGGCCAGGATTATTAATATTATTATTAATCTCAAATTTTAAGAGAAAAAAAAGATTGTTTTGTTGTGTTCTGGGATTCCGGATGCATTCGGTTTCAGCTATCTATCTATTGCCACAAACTTGCACATAAATATAAATAAGAAATACTTTGTGAGATACGGGTCGAACCACTTACTGTATCGATGTTGGGTACTGTTATTTTGGCAAAGACCTGTTTCGTTCCATTCTTGAATGCCATCACCTTTATGATATTCGGTTGACGAACATAGACTTTTTCTTTCGTATCGGCTCTGCGGGTCAAGTGGCTGTGTGAGATTAAAGGGGAACTCTGAGAGAGGGTGCATAATAATAATACTAATGATAAATAAATAATAATCCTCGCAACTTGATATAGCGCTTTCCATGTCTTCTAGACGTCTCAGAGCGCTTCACAGAATATACTGCAAAGTGAATTAAGAAATAAGTTGGGGATTGTTTCCTCACTGCTGTGCGCAATTGGCTGCCGCGTTTCGACCACATATGTAAAGCCAATTCACTTTGCGGTGAATATATTCTGTGAAGTGCTTTGGGACATCTGGAAGACGTGCAAAGCGCTATATCGGATGCAAGAATTACTATTAATAGTATTATTATAACGTAGTCTTCTCTGCATTGTCCCCACCAACTGGTCACCCCCTCCCCTCCCCTCCCCTCCACAACCCCCTTACACAGTGGTCAACGCTCGACAGGCCAGCTAGGCGCTCACCTGACACTCTTCCTGGAACTCCATCCCGCAGTCCCTCCGTCTCCCCCTCCCCTCAACCCCCCCCCCCCCCCCCCCCCCCCGGCCTCCTTCAAGTCTTGCCTCAAAACTCTCCTCTTCGATGGACCCAAAGTCAACTCTTAATCCACCCCCCCCCACTTCCCTCCACTCCAACCCCCCCCCCCCACCCACCACCCCCACCAAACCCTCATCCTCAGCTCGGGTCTGAAGCAGTGACTGTCCAACGCCTTGGGGGTGTCCTCCTGAGGGGAAAGGCTCTGTCTGTCCATACAAGTCTGTGGTTTTGTTGTTTGTGTGTTTGTTTGTTTGTTCCGTTCGTTTGTTGCTCTGAGATCTCAGACCGTTACCCGTAATGGCCGCTGGGCGCGCTGCGAGGCCTCTTCGTCCTCAGCGCGGACGGCGGATTGTTGGTGCATTTCAAAGCGTTCAGGGCGCAGTCTGAGACGGTGACCGGAATCGGTGCCTCTTGCCGTGGCGAGCTGCGATCCAGGAGGGATCGGGACGATCTGGACGTGGACGCGGTGTGTGACTGAGCTCGGAATCCAGCAGCAATCGTAGCAGATACCAAGCCATGTTTTTTCTTCGGCCACCGATCTCTACTGACTTTCTTCGTATAAGGCGATGAATATTTTCTGAATGTACATATTTTTTTTAAAGAAGACACAAAAACTTAAGTCCTTTTTGTACAAAGGCGAATGAATGAATGAATGAATGAATGAATGAATGAATGAATGAATGAATGAATGAATGAATGAATGAATGAATGAATGAATGAATGAATGAATGAATGAATGAATGAATGAATGAATGAATGAATGAATGAATGAATGAATGAATGAATGAATGAATGAATGAATGAATGAATGAATGAACATACAGGGTGAGCGGGAAAAAAAAGTTTGGATACCAATTGCAATGTCTAATAAGTCTTAAAGAAATAATGATTTTTTTAAATTAAAAAAAGATAATAGGTTAAATATGAACCCTTTTTGCTCATTCTGTATATAAACAAAATCACATTTTACCCACAAACAGCAATGGAACATTTGACCAACATTTGATAATAACAAAAAATAACATTGGATTGATTTGATATATTAAATGATACAGAAACTTTCTATTCTAGGTCCTGGGCAATGCTTTTATGTTTATTATAATCCTAATGATAATAATCCTTGCATTTGATATAGAGCTTTTCACATTTTATCGACGTCTTAAAGCGCTTCACAGAATATACTGTAAAGTGAATTGACTGTCTATTTGTGGGCGAAACATGGCAGCCAATTGCGCACAGCAGCGTTCCCCCCCCCCCCCACCCCACACATAGTCGTGGTTTGAAAATGATCACCAATTTTTTTTTAACTATTGTGTTTTTTTGGGATGGATTATTATTATGTGTGTGGTGTGTGTGTGTGTGTGTGTGTGTGTGTGTGGAGTAAAGAAACTTGCCCAAGGTTTCGCCCTGATCTGCCTGGATTTGAACACAGGTCTCACGCTTGTAAGGCAGGTGCTCTAACCCAATGAGCTACAGGAGCTCCACTATTTGCTTGCTGTCAGCCATTTATATAGCCTAACAAGCTCCCTCGGTACGATCTTTGCTGCATCGACTAATTCCGCCTGTTTAACTCCATCTATTTGACACTAAGTCTACAAATCCAAGTCATTAATACATTCAAGGACCAGTAGAGATCCCATTTAATGCAAAATTTTGTTTTATATTCCCTTGGCCCTTGACAGGATAACAAAGCTAATTTTTGCATTGTTGCTCAGGGATCTTGTTAGAGCATTAAATGATATAGAAAACACTCTGCTCTAACAAGATCTAACAAGATCCCTGAGCAACAATGCAAAAATTAGCTTTGTTATCCTGTCAAGGGCCAAGGGAATATAAAACAAAATTCTGCATTGTGTGAATCACTGTTCCTTTCAGTCAAGAAAAGTTTGTTACTTCTACACTGAAAGGAACGGTCTGTAGATAGCAAAACGTTCATTCCCAGGGAGTGGGCAGTGGAGAAAAAGGACTGATCCGGTTTGATCATGGAGAAAGCTTCCCGATTGACGAGTGCGCCCGACGGCAGGTGGGAGGAAGTGGGAAGCCAAAGTATAGGAATGTTCAAACTCTTAACTCGGACATCACCCTGACATCTAGTACCACAATGAGATGCTCACGACAGGATCAACCATTGTTACAAGCAGTGATTATATACAGAATCATCTTGTAAGTCGAGTTCGGACAGGTTTCAGTTTTTTTAAAAATCACAGTTTGCTTCTGAAGCAAATTTTTTTTTTTTTTTTTTGCCAACACAGGGTTAAACGGTCAATTCTTCAACACTTGGGGGATAAACTGTTGGTTTGGCAATGTTTACCGACTATTATTTAATGCTTATATCTCTATGTCCTCCAACACAAAATCACAATCTGATTAAAAATCAAGACTGAAATAAAACATGAAACAGTTTGATAGGACAAACTATTAAACTCTTGTGATGTTAGCATCTCAAACAAAGCGCTATTTTAACTTTAATTCCTTTTTTTTTCTGGGTATATGTGCGCACGTGTGTGTGTGTGTGTGTGTGTGAGAGAGAGAGAGAGAGAAAGAAGGGAAACTTTTCTTATACATTACAGACCCATAGTATGCTGGTATTAGGTTAGCACACATATCACAAAGAAGACCACAGAGATAATCCACAGCTTTGACAAAGCTGGCTCGGGAAGAGTAGGAAACGTCTTTCAGCGGTGGCAAGAGAACAGTGGAGCATTTTCAAACCTGGCCCAATCTAATCACTTACCACATTGTAAGACATGAATCCCCATGAGGCTAACAGTCCCCCCCACTCCATTCAAGCCTGGAAAAAATGTGGCCAGTCAGACAGGCCCTGGCTTCAATGGGAACTATGCAGTTCTGTGCTATCACACAGTTTATAAGAAGTGAATTTACCAGTAGGATAATGACTTGTTGGCAGGGATGTTAGGACTGGCTGAGTTTCGGTGCCAATATATTACACGCATGTCAAATAGCCCTTTTTTTCTCTCTTCAGTGCTACAGCTATTTGTGAGAATTCAACTAGGCAGGCATCACAGACATATACAATTCACTAAAACGCAGACAAAAAAAAACCTTCTAATCCATTACCATGTGCTACTATTCTTCACTCTCTGACTGACACTAATGCTGTTGTGTACTTCGGTTAAATCCCATTTAACTTCTAGTTTTACCTTGACTTTTCTTCCTAATCTGCCGTGTAGAATTGTCACATTCGCACAAAGGCCCCGAACTTACTCAGTATTGTGCGCTGTGTTTGTTTCGTGTGTCCGCATTCAAGATAATCATGTCCGATACATTAAGCGTGGTTGTAACCGGCACACGGGTTAACAACAACAGGATTAGATGATGGAGATGTGTTTAAGGGAACAAAGCAAAGCGGAGGGCGAGGAGAAATAAAATCAATTCGATTTAAAATAAGCATCAAGACAAAGTTTATAGTTAACACGTCACACAAAACAACAAGTTCTACAGTAACCCTCATGCAGGGTAGGGTCTCAAAGCACTTTGTAGCGCTTACAACATTCTGTTTGATCAGTTGACTTTTTTTAAAAAAAAGTTTAAGATGTAGCCCCCGAATTTTAAAGCTCGACAGAAACAAAACCAAACCAAACAATTTTTGAAACTCTTCCCAGACACGACTGGTACAGTAGATTGAAATGTTGTTGCTGTAGCTTTCGCAACGCTTTAAAGCCTCGAAGAAATCTTTTCAATCCGAATACAATTACGTTGCGAGTTCATGGCACAGGAGTCCCCAATGAGGTAAAGTGACTAAGCTGCTCGCCTTTGTTTTGCCTGGAGACATGTGAGGGACAGCAAAGGCTCCCTCCCTCCCTCCCTCCCTCCCTCCCTCCCTCCCTCCCTCCCTCCCTCCCGAGACAGAACAAGCCAGCACTTAACACTGCCACAAAACCAGTATCACACAAACCCATAATCAGACAAGGAAAATGTTCATATTGTCGACGTCTCAAAGCGCTTCACAGAATATACCGTAAAAAGTGAAGTGACTGTATATATATTTGTGGGCGAAACCCGGCGGCCAATTGCGCACAGCAGCGTTCCCCCCCCACACACACAAACAGTCGTGGATTGAAAACGACCAATTTTTATTATTGTGTTTTTTTTGGGGGTACGGATTATTATTAGGTGTGTGTGTGTGTGTGTGTGTGTGTGTGGAGTAAGGAAACTTGCCCAAGGTTTTGCCCCTGATCTGCCTGGATTCGAACACAAGTCTCACGCTTTGAAGGCGAGTGGCACTAACCCACTGAGCTACAAGAGCTCCACAAAACACACGCCTACTGGAGTTTTCTTTTGACCAAGTGGTAGAGTGTTGGTCAACGAAAATAACGTTACATTTCATCTGTGCAATGGTTTATTTCACATCCATTAACAGCAGGAAAACTGATACGGAAAGTAAATCACAGTCTTCAATGTCCACATTTAACAACAACCACGACAAAATTACATTTGTATAGCGCCTTTGATTTAAGAGTCCCTCTCTCCCTGTAGAGCAAATACTGTTTGAACCCTTCCACATGCCTCCCTCCGTACACAGGCCCTGAGCGATGACCACGATGTTTCAAGTCAAAACATGCCCAAAGCAAGCGCGCAGCAAACACTTTGACTTTGCACTCACTCCAAAAATAACCTGCCAACAGAAGTGCATGTCCCTGAGGTATACAGTCCCAACGCCTAATTAAGGATAAATTGCAAAGCGAGTTAAGCCTCGCCTGAAACTAGGTCTGAGTTAGTATGACTCCCCCGCCCACCCCTGCCCTCCCCCCCCACCCAGCACCACCCCACCCCCTGCGTAACATTAGTGGGCAGTGGGTAAAATGTCTCTTTCCAATTTCCCCCCTGGAGAAGAATAGGCAGAACAGAATGAGAAGCGGGTACCAAACGCATGGACAAAGCGTCTCCCAAACCACAGTTGAATTTCCCCTGGTCCTTAAACAACCCACGAGGAGGTTGCCCGTAGGCTGGTGAATCAAACCTTGATTAAGCTTTGACACAAATTTCATGTGGAGTTTGCAGAATGCATGAAACAAGCGCTCGGCGTTGCCAGCAGCACTGAAGATAACCGCAGCCATCTCCCCCACCCCCCACCCTCCTCCTTCCTCTCTCAGTGTCAGTGCTTCACTCGTTTCTGTCTGGCATCTGCCACTCAGCCATGTCCAATTGTATCAGTCAGGTCACAGTTACATTGGCCCAGGTAACGAGTTGCCAGATCGACTCTGAAGTGGGTCTAAAGAAAAACAACCGCGCGCGTCTATACAAAACTCTTTCTCGTTTCTTGTTCGCATCCCTCTTCCCCACCTCTCCCCCCAC
The DNA here is from genome assembly GCA_035084275.1 of Hydrolagus colliei. NCBI lineage: Eukaryota > Metazoa > Chordata > Chondrichthyes > Chimaeriformes > Chimaeridae > Hydrolagus > Hydrolagus colliei. Next base: position 527,777 of record CM068757.1, read on the forward strand.
CTCTCCCCCCACCACCCACACCCCCACCCAGCTAAAAAAAAAAGCCGCGTTCCGCCCCACGAAAGACACAGTCACTGCACTTTACAGTGCATTCTGTGAAGCGCTTTGAGACTTCTCGAAGATGCGATAAGGCATCACATCAAAGGCAAGGATTACTATGATTATTATTGTTGTTATTGTTATTTTTAATGCAGGTTTAGGCAATCTGTGATACCCAGAGCAATTCTATCAATGGTCAGGAATCCCTAGAAACTATCTTATTCTTTTATGAGGACCCACAATAATAAAATTGATCATTTTCAATCCACGACTGTTTGTGTGGGGGAACGCTGCTGTGCGCAATTGGCTGCCGCGTTTTGCCCACAAATACACAGTCAATTCACTTTACAGTATATTCTGTGAAGCGCTTTGAGACGTTGACAAGATGTGAAAAGCGCCATATCAAAATGCAAGGAATATTATTATTATTATTATTGTCCTGAGAAATGTCTTTTAACGATTATGGCACAAATTTCACCTCCTCGCCTGTCTCGTGTCTCGGTGATAAGCCAGACCAGACAGTCTGACCATCAAACGACGGTTTTAACATCCCTTTAATATGAAATATCCGTTTAAATATTTCATTTATCTTCTCTCCCGAGGTATTTCTAGACATGGTATATACTTTTTTATTCTACCTCGAAGGTCCAATTTGAATCCAAATCCAGGTTTTCCTGTCCCCGAGTCCAGTGTTCAACTTTCTGAACTACCCTAAACCTTCGCAATATACACAGACTCCTACATGCCTTGGTGCTCGTCACTGCTGTTGCAATACAGTACTTTACTTTTAAAAATACGGCTTTCGATATTCCCATACAGTAAACATTAGTTGAAGCACGTGAAATTGTTACCTTTGTAATCGTTCCGAGCACACAGAGGATTTGCCGATTTGGTCAATGTATTTTTGCACTAAAATATCTTCTAGGCTACTGTATTGTGACCCCCTGGAAGTAGAAAATGATGCATAGCTACTGGCTGTGGTCCCAGATGTCTTGCTGCTAGATGTGCTTGAACTGCACGGCCTTTTCTTATTCATCTTTTGTCTAGAAGGGGTGCGGGGTGGGGGTGGGGGGGCGGGGGGGAAAGAGAAAAAAAAAACTTTTCATTCTGAAAGCATTTCTGGCAGTGAGGAGATGCACTCAAAGAACAATGGACTCTTTCCATCCAAATCTAAATTTCGAATGTATTACAGTACCAGGTAATAATAATAATAATAATGTCATAATTAATCATCATCTTATTAACAAAGAATGATTTTCCCTTTGAGCCCAAAATGATTTTTTTTAAAAACTATCATCACAAAAATGACAAGAAATATATCTTAAATGTAATAAAAGCACCACAACTTAACACTGTAGTTTGTTTCTAGTGAATCACAAATGTTCTGAATTATTTTTTAGTTCTGGAGCAAACACCACCTACTGAGCTTGAACGCTGCGAAACATAAATTGCTGAAGATCCTTCACTTATAAGACCTGTGAAATGCTGAGAATACAATATTCCGCGTGCTACAAAATGCATGGATAAGCACTTTTTTTTTCCCAAATTCTAGGTTTCATTCAGTTAATGAATAGTGTCATTGGTTAAAATTGAAGCGTGAATGATGTTTCCTTCCAGTTACACCTTCTATATAATCGGTCTTAACCAACTGAGCTGAAAGAAAGCATCTACAAAAGGGTAGGTTTCATATCAATGTAGTTACAGGTATCGGAATCCGCTTGGTCTGCTAGGCGCACACACAGGTGAAATCCACACCTCGGCAGTAGATGTAAAGGAGACGTAATTAGGTTCTCCACGCGATCACGACTCTCGCAAAATTGGAACTTGGTATCTTTTAAAAAAAACAGCTCATCCAACCGACTCAACGTTTCCAGTCCTTATCAAATCACTTCAATATTCTCGTCCCATTTACCGAGACAAGAGAGACACGGCCATTAATTGCGAAACCAATCACGGTTTACATACATTCCCTTAAGAGTCGGAAGTGGAGTTTTTAATGAAAGATTGAACTCGACTCGGTTCTATTACCAGGGCATTTGCTAACATATTAATAAGCATTTAAAATGTCTTTCCTGGAATATGGTCGTCATTTGTCATCTGTAAGGCTGTGCGCTATGTTCATGCACCCGTTTGATGGATGCCTTAAATAAAACAGGGTTACAAGAGCATCTGCCTGTCACTGATAGGTTACTAGCTTGATACAGGTACAATAGTTAACCAATATATGCTCCAATTATAGTGATATATAACGGCATTATAGACCATACAAGTACAGTATTAAAGATCACACAACAGCAAGTCCCTTTTTTTGCTTTAGTCATTTTGGCCTCTGTACTACTGTACACGTAAGTTACTAATCTATATATATATATATATATATTTATAAATTGTAATAAAATAGTCTCTCAGTTTATTGTTACCTGTGTGCCCTTGTGTGAAGTTATATAATTGGAACTCAACAACAACAACTTTGATTTATATAGTGCTCTCCACGCCACGGCATCTCAGAAACTCTTAGTGTTTCTATACACGGTGTAAAGGCAAAAAGCAATGCAACCAATTATCCCATGTTTTCTTCAAAAAAAAGCTGAACTCTTGCAGACTCGCTGGTTTCAGTATTACTGACCCATTTCACTCAGATGTTGAAACAATCCGAGTGGTATTTTTAAACTTTCAGTGCCTACCTAATTAGAATTAACACTGTTCTACTCCTTTAAGCTGTTAATTAGTGATTAGCAGTCATTTAATTAGTCATTTGCATATATCGTGTTCAAGGAACTTTCAGATGCAGAAAATCCCAACATAACTTGTCTTTTGTTAATACCATATTTATATGTTGGCATATGTACAACAGGCTATGCTGTCTCTTTAAAATGCAAAGCTTATTTTATAATACTGTATATAGAAATATAGCAGAACAGACCACAGCAATAAGATAATTGTATGCAAATCGATCCTTTTTTTTCCCCAGATACAACTCACTGTTCACAAAATATTGGATCCCTATCACTCCCCCCCTCCCTCTCCCTCTCTCCCTCCCCACCAAAACAAAAGCTATAGTGATCTTGATGCTCAGTTTAGGGTTAAGTTCAAACGCCAGGTAGAAGCCTTTTTCCAACTATGAAATACTGTATGTGTTTTCACATTGCCTTATTCCCTTGCTCCCATTTATACTGCTCTGGAATTGATTCAGTGTAATGTTGGTCACATATCTTTATCTGTCTATTCTCTACTGTGCCAAAATATGCAACATAGAACCAGTTTTAAGGATATTAATTGAAGCACTTTGAGACGTCTCAAAGGTGTGATAAAGCACTATATCAACTGCAAGGCTTATTACTGTATTATGTTATCAATTGCTACAGCCAAGTCCGAGAGAGATTCAATAACAATCATGTTAATATATTTCCTTTATCATTGGATGTTAAATGAGGGAAAAAAAAGGTTCAAAACAACACTGTTTACATGATCACCTGTAGGAATGTAGCTGTGAAGTGAAATTGTACAATAACAGTAATAATAATCCTTGCATTTGAGATAGCATTTTTCACGTCTTCCAGACGTCTAAAAGCGCTTCAGAGAATATACTGTAAGGTGAATTGACTGCATATTCGTGGGCGAAACGTGGCAGCCAATTGCACATCATATTATTGTGTGTGTGTGTGTTTTTTTTAGGGATTATTATTAGGCCTGTGGAGTAAGGAAACTCTTTCCCAAGGTTTGATGTGATAAGGCTTTGTCGAATGCGACAATTATTATATAGTGGACATTCATTCATGTTATATAACTTCCTGTTACTGTGGAGTTATGTATGACTTAAGCCGAGAGCAATACATTACTCAAGTTGACAACCAATATAACGCCAAAGACCTATTTCTGGCTCCAGATGAAATTAAGCCTTAAACTCCAGACAATTATATTTCACACACTTTGCCTGCCAATGCAAACTGTGGATCAGTCAAATTTGTAATACAGTGCACTCAATCCTCCAATGGCTCTGTTTGTCTTGAAATCCTCACTCAGAGCATTTTGCCCCCAACAAATAATTGAAGTGACATAAGACAAGCCTGTTATTTGGATCCCAGATTTTATCCATCATTAACCCCAAATCTGCCCCCTCTCCGCTATGTATGGGCCACGGCATCTTTCTATTCCAGTCAGTATTATTTGCAGTACTGAGTAAACCTGCTAAAAAAAAAAAAATACTGCTAAAACCTGCCAACACACTGACACTTTGCATAATGCTTGATACTGACGACAGCTGAGACTGAAACCTCAATTTGTGTGGAGAAATGTCAGCGCATTGCGATCATTCGTCGTTTCATGGGATTGTGCGTTGGTAAGAATCCTTACCCTATCCAAATGGCTGTTCCTTACGCCCGATTCCAGAGAGTTAACCGTTCCGGGAAGATACCCCCAGCCTGAAATGAAGGTCTCCGTGTAAATGCAAGTTGTTGTAAATGTTGTACAGCAGTAGTAAATATCTCTACATGTCATAAGAAAAAACCTCCACCAAATCAGCCAAGCTCAAATCCCAAGTCCACGTTAGTGCAATTTCCACCAACAGGCATTCAATAACAATCAGATGTCAGACTCCTGGCTGTTTCCCTTTCCCTCCGCCCCAGCTAATTTTCTATTTCTAATTTCTATGCTAATCTACTTTCTGGATTAATTCAGTTCACGTGTAGCTCAGTGATTAGAGCACTCGCCTTACAAACATGAGACCTGTGTTCGAATCCAGGCAAATCAGAGCGATATCTTGGGCAAGTTTCCTTACTCCTCACACACACACACAGGCCTAATAATAATTAGTTTAAAAAAAATACAATAATAATATTGGTTATTTTCAATCCACGACTGTTTGTGGGGGACGTTGCTGTGCACGATTGGCTGCCGCGTTTCACTCACAAATATATACAGTCAAATCACTTTACAGTAAATTCTGTTAGGCTCTTTCAGATGTTGATAAGATGTGAAAAGCGCTACATCAAATGCAAGGATTATAACAATTATTATTATTATAAAGTGAAATCCTGAACCTGTTGTGATCTGTATGATGTTTTCGTTGCAGCATGATTTTTTGGGGGAAAGGAATCCCCCAGAGCTTTAAACAGTTTCAATAAATTTAATTTGTTGCTCGCAAAAGAACTTTGCAATTTTCAACTGTTACCGTCCTGCTCTGATAATAATTTTCCGTGTCAAATACATTCCCGTGGCACATTCCTGTTCCTTGGGACAGTGTGTTATCATGACAATAACAATACTACAAAACACCATCTGCATGTGGCAATGTTTTCCTACATACACTTACCTTTTTTTTTGCAGCTTGAGAAACAAGATAATACTATACGATAATTGTACGAAAAGAGATAATTAAAATTCATCATCTCTCACTTCCCATCGCTTTAGTTTATCAGTAATGCAGAGTGAATCTGCTGTCAGATTTCTAATTGCTTTGTAATGGGTTTGAAACATGGAAATAATTAATGCCAAACAATCTGTCACTTGTCTGTGGCATTAACTATCTATCATAGGGGGGGGGGGGGGTTGTGGGGGGGAAAAGCTCATTAAAGAAATTGCTAATGAGCTACAAAAGACAGTGCTAGCACTGAAAGTGCCTACATACTCTAAAATAGTTTTGAGAACAGCGAGAACGTTTTGGAAAGCATTCCCATCTCAATTAGCATTACAGGTTAAGTCACGAAAGATGCATCTCAGAAATATGTTTCATTCATTGTCTGTAGTCACAAACCTTTTTATTGAACAGCTGGAGAAAAAGTTTACGGGGATGTCTTTGGAAACAAGTTCCATCAGCCATACTCTTAAAAAAAGAAAAGTTTGGGGGGGGGTGGGGGGGAGAAAATGACAAATCCAAGCCCATTTCTGCCTGCAAAGATAACACTTAATTTTGCCATTGCAGAATCATTTCTGGCACATTCATCCTACATCGAGCGACGCAAATCACCAAATCACTAATCATTTTAAATGTGTGCTTTCAGTCAACGCGTTTTCTTCTTGATTTTTTGGCCTAAGTCTTCTGGATCATCACTCTGGATAACATATTGTGAGCTTTTGAGGCTCACAACACTGCTAAAGTAATATAAATATAGTAATCCTTGCATTTGATATAATAATGTAATACTTTTTGAATTTAATACAGTGCTTTTCACATCTTCTAGATGTCTCAAAGCACTTCACAGAATGTACTGTAAAGTGAATTGACTGTATATTTGCGGATGAAACTTGGCAGCCAATTGCGCACAGCAGCGTCCCCCACAAACAGTCGTGGATTGAAATGACCAATTTTATTATTGTGGTTTATTTGGAGGGATTATTAGTAGGCGTGTGTGTGTGGAGTAAGGAAACTTGCCCAAGGTTTCGCCCAGACCTGCCTGGATTCGAACACAGGTCTTACGCTTGTAAGGCGAGTGCTCTAACCACTGAGCTACAGGACTCCACCTTTAAGATATTTCAAAGCCCTTCACAGAATATACTGTAGAGCAAATTGACTGTATATATTGTGGGCGAGAAAAGAGTGTTGTATGAAATTTTGTTCACAGTAAATTGTCAGTATGGGAGAGGATTAAACAGCAAGGCTTGAGGATGATGCATTGCGTTTTCATATTTCTTCTCGTCTCATCTCAAACAAAACAAAGTTTGTGTAAAAAAAATACTTTAGGGAATGATTTGCTGCTCAGCTAAAGTGCTGTGTTGCAGGGCCCTCAAACAGTAGCAAAGGTTTGAAATCAGCCCTCGAAAATCATAAATAAAAATAAATAACAATCCTTGCATTTGATACAGCGCTTTTCACGTCTTCTAGACGTCTCAAAGCGCTTCACAGAATACACTGTAAAGTGAATTGACTGTATACATGTGGGCGAAACTCAGCAGCCAATTGCGCACAGTCGTGGATTGAAAATTACCAATTTGATTTTTATTCTATTTTAAATTTAAATCTGCAGACAGCGCAACCATTTATGGATGAACACCTCGAGTAAAACAGATTGAAAAATCAGACAATTAACAGAAACAAATCACGAGTCACACGTTTCGAATCCATTTTTTCAATTTCCAAGGTAGTGGTGAACCTGGAATTTATTTTTCAGACTGGGTCCCTGGTGACAGTTTCCCTCGTTCACACGAAAGATGCACAACTGGCACTTTAGAGCGAGAAGCGAATGAACTAGCTAGAGTGCGAGTGAGGGTACGAGACACTTTGTAAGACAGCACAGTGCCTCTGATATATCGATGTAAAGTGAAACTTCAATCAGCGATTGTTTATCACGCCTAATAATAATCCGTCCAAAGAAAACCCCCCAATAATAAAATTGGTCATTTTCAATCCATGCCTGCTTGTGGGGGGGACGCTGCTGTGCGCAATTGGCTACCGCGTTTCGCCCACAATAATAGTCAATTCACTTGACAGTATATTCTGTGAAGCGCTTCGAGACACAGTCTAGAAGACGTGAAAAGCGCTACAGCAAATGCAAGGAATATTATTATTATTATTAACACTGAATCGCACTACCCCAGAATAATGTTGCCTTCGAACAGGTTAAGGATCACAATCCATTGCTGATAATGGATGGCGGAATAGAGAGAGGAAATACATATTTTTTTTTACCATGTTCATAGTATGGTGTCGATAGAACAAAAAAAGATGGTTTAAGGATGCTGTGAAGGAGACTCGGATGTGATTTGGAATTACTCCTGTACGGAGGGACCAAACTGTGAATAAATACTACTCTTTGCAGTCACCAAGTGTGGTTTCCTCCTGACAGGTTTCGCTGTAATATGATAGGATTTGGCAAACGACACTGTGCACTTTTAGATTCCGTGACACAATCACAGCAAGTCACGTTAATCCTGGGTCCTACCTACTGCTGTACACTGTCACCCTTTTCCAACATGGCGAGCTCTTCGCTCAGCTGGCTGGTCACATCGCATCGCAAGCACAACTGAAAATAACAGGCCGATGTAATGGGTTAAACGGAGGCTGTCGCTAAATATCTGGGCTCAGATGTTATAGTCACAAACTGATGGTGTCGCTGCGAGGCGATGTGGGACGGTGGGGGGGGGGGGGGGGGGGAACGGACTCTGATATACGGCGCCACGGAATGTCAGGACCTCGACTCCGAGGTGGAATCTTCCATCTCGCGGACATCCGCAAACTCTTACACCCGGGGGGGGGGGGGGGGGGGGGGGGGGGGGGCAGCTGGTCACACAAGGGAGAGAAGATACAACGCGTGTCGCCCGCATTGGTTTCACAGGCTCTTCAGGAGCCAGTGAAGGGTGGCAAGACCGACAGCGGTAACCCAACTCGCTCTTATCATCTGTGCAAAACCTACCCCACGGTGGGATTCACTGCAACCGCCACCATGTAAATACTCTCTACACCCAAAAGGCAAACAGGCAGCAGCAAAATCCCCCACCAAATTATCCACCTATCCTGACATTTCACCCTCAAATAAACAGTCAATTTACCTTACAGTATATCCCGTGAAGAGCTTCAGGACACAGTCTAGAAGACGCGAGAAGCGCTATATCAAATGCAAGGATTATTATGATATTATTAATTATTATTATATCCATTGCACTCCTACCCTACCCTGGGGCAACCGCCAAACGTGAAAGGCGCTCTATGTAAATGTAATTTTTTTGCGGTTGTTGTTGTTGAGACATAAAATTCCCCCAAAAGTCTCGGAAGTATTTGTGCATCTCACTGCACCAATCTCGATATACTTTTGGCACTCTTTTCAGGCAGATGGGACGTCTTGGGACGTCCTCCGCGTGAAAGGCGCGATACAAAGGTAATTTGTTGTTTGTTGTTAGATGCCTGTTAAGTTATTTTTCGGAGGAATTAATCAACACAGTATTAACTGTTTTTGTTGCAAGTCTTTTCTTGCATAGCTGCAAATCATTCACCACAAAACTGAACACTCTCTATACACAGCAGTGTATTATCCACATATATTTATGTATTTATATATTAAATTTCTATATTAAAGATAAAAAAAAAGTTAAGTATTGTCTTAAACCCAGTGGGGAAGGAGTTTTTTTTTCTTGATTCCCTTTCTTTCAACTTATGTCATCATTAAACGTGTTCCTCGCCTATATGCTCAGCTGTAATCATTTCTCTGTAAACAAGTTGTCATGAGCATATGATCTCCAAAGCAGATCATGTAGTCAGGACACTGTGTATAAATAAAACACATCAAGTTGAAAAAGATAGCCTTGAGGAACACAGAAGTGACCAAACAGCTTCAGCTGGAGGCATTATTGCATACTCAAGGTCACTTCTCTAACTTGAGAGATAACCGTTTAGGAATTACAGCGCCCTCCCGAATAGGAGTCAATACATATTATTATATCTTTGGGCTAAATTAAATAAAAACAGAGGGAAGCTTTCATTCATTGTGGTGAATGCTTAATCGGATATCGTCTGCACTGTGTGATGTGAGCTGACAATGGTAGCTGCCGCGGTTATATGTCTGGGGGCCATAGATTTTTCTTCTCTTCCTTGTGGATGTCACTGACGGGGAAACTATTGCTTCCAGAAGCAAATTAGAAGACAAGACAATGTGTGACTGGTTCCCACAGCCAATGACATTTAGGAATTTACTCGGCAATTTATTAATGACAGTTTACGTTTGTTTCAACACTCGAAGTCTCATCAAAAATCACCTCCGTAAAGTAACATGGAAAAGTCAATGAAGACTGACACTAGCTGGGTCCACTGCCCTCACCTGCTAGCTTCACTGAACCCACGACCCACTAACTCAAGAGTGCTAGCACTCACTCACTCACTCACTCGCTCACTCGCTCACTCACTGTGCCGACTATCTCACAAGGAGCTTTGGCAAAAACATAATCCAGAAGGTGATTTTGAAAGAACATCCCTGTACAGAAGAAAATATTGACCACTGCGGATCCATAAATGTTTCAATGTCTTACTCGGAATCAACTTATCACAAAAACCACAATGATAAAATCGGTCATTTTCAATCCACGAGTGTTTGTCTGGGGGACGCTCCTGTGCGCGATTGGCTGCCGCGTTTCGCCCACAAACATACAGTCAATTCACCTTACAGTGTATTCCGTGAAGCGCTTTGAGATGTCGATAAGGTGTGAAAAGCGCTACATCAAATGCAAAAGGATTTTTATTAATATTATCGTTCAAAACTTTTTTTTTTGAATGTGCAAATTGTCCACTAGTGTATTGGCAGAGTAGGCTGATATTATGGGATCTCAGTTCTTCAAGAGAACAGAGCGTTGAAGAAAACACAACTTTGAATGTCAATTTTTAATGAAAACAAGGTAAATGTCAGTGATAAGAATTACATTTGCCTTCAGGTGCTGGGAGGACCTGAGTCTGGCGAACGGGACGTTGAGAGTAATTGAAGCACTTTGGAATGCCACTCAGCGTGAAGGGGAGCTAAACACATTTATATAAAATTGTTGTTGAATCTGGAGGTTTGAATGAAAGTACAGTTATGGTGCTTGTTCATTCATCTGTTCGAGCATTAAGACTTTTTTTTTTAATCATCAACATTTTCATTCAAAAACATGCTCAAGTACTGTATATGGTGCAAATTAAATCCGAATCATTTTGTCAGTTCCTCAACATCCTGATTTTTTTTTTTTAAATCCCCATTTTAATTCTATTGAACAATAGCAGTGTAGGCATCGAATTACCTGTACCTTGAATGCATTTGTTTTAGCCGTCTGTGAGGCAGATATTTTACTCCCGCAGCAGGAAAAAGACACGGCTGAAGTCAGATTGGAAATAAATGAGAATAAAGAGCTAGTCCTACGGAATTACGAGGATATAGAAATAATGAGTTTGAGGTAGCAAGAGACAGAGAAACAGAGTCTTGCAGTGTAAATGGGATTAATAGAAATTGACTAGCACTAAGCTACCTTTCTTTACTCTGTGTTCTTCCTTTTATAACCATGTACCTATACACACCCTTTCACCTGCCTCAGGTTACCTGGGGGGTGATACAGGTGAAATATAAATCTCCTGATAAACCATTTGAACAAGTGACCAGATGGGTCCTGATTGCAAAATTCTTTGGCAATTTTTTTAGTGGGGTCGTGTGACATATGTACACTGACTCTACACTTAGCAAATGTCTTTAGAAATGTGCAAACCAATGGGGTGGGGGTGGGCCCTGAACTGGGGGGAAAAAAATCACTTGCACTGAGTGATTAGAGGGTTCAAATGTCAGCAAGTGTTGGAACTTGATCCTACATGTGCGTGAGCATGTTTTTTTTAAAAAAAAGAACATTGTTGGATACCATTTTATGATTAAAGTCCTATTTTTGTCCCTCCTGAAGGTACAGCTCCCCCCGGCTGACTTGTGGTACAGAACTTCGAGCAGACAAATGCAGCGATGAGCTGAGCTGAGCTGAGCGGCAGATGAATTGGTGCAGATGTAAACATTAAGGCCGGTGAAACTAGTTATACTAAAGAGATGTAGACTTGATCTAATGACAAGGTCCAGGCCAAATCATCCCACTGCAGTCACCATGTCAGTCTTCTGTTGAACTCCCCAATTGTTTATCTCAATCCAGTATTATCAAAGAATCTTAGGGCACAGAAGGAGGCCATTCGGTCCATCGTGCCTGCTCTTAAAAGAGCACCAACTAGTCCTCACTCCCCCGCTCTTTATCCCATAACCCTTATTAAGTAGCTATCCGATTTCCTTTGGAAAGCTACAATCGAATCTGTTTCCGCCACTCTTTCAGGACGTGGCTTCCAGATCATACCAACTCTCGAGGTTAAAAAAAAAACCCAAACACATTTGCAAAACAAACTCTGGTCAAAATAAATATGTTTCTTGTTCCTAAATTAAAACGTTTATAAACTATATCTGGGGTTCAATTACCCTGTTGAGATTATACAATCCAGTACAACTGTAACAACTCATTCCATCAATGGATATTTCAAATTATATTCCATAATCCCGCTACACTGCAGTCTACCCCTGTCAAACGGCTCCTGTTTTTTTTTTAGTTGCTGTATATAATAATCCTTGTATTTGGTACTGTACAAATTAACACTGCGGATTGGATTTAATTTGAATTAAAGGAGTCAGCAGCAATTAGCGGCAAGAGTCCAACTCCTATGGGACTAGAAAGAAGCGTCAATTCACGCCTAAATGAAACTAGTTCACCTCTTTACAGAAAAAAACACCATTCATGTCTTGCTCTGTTGCAGGATATATTCCCCGCAGTTAAATCTGAATGGTAGAAAATAAGTTTACGTTTCATTTCTTGAGCAACTCTTCCCCTGACTCCAATCATTTGGGTGGCTGGGGTTGTGTAATAACAGTAACACAAGCAATGCAAGGAAGAAGCGAAGGAGCGCTTTTGTAAAGGAACACAACCGAGAAAACACGGCAACATACCTGCATTCGAGTTGCTCTCTCGCTTCTCTGATGTTTTCTTTCAAAGGTCTGCGAATGTCAACCAAGGATTTTCCATTGATAAAACTTTTCCCACTGAAGAAGGTGGCAGGAACTAACTCTTGCCTGTCCCAAATATGGAATCTCTAGCAACAGTTGCTAGACACAAAAAGCATGTGACTAAATGCATTTTGGCCCATTGAATACTTTGGAGAGCTGCAATAACTCATTGAACCCAGCAACAAGGAACATTTCCCCTCCTACTCTTACCTAAGGAGCCTATTGCTAGTGAACGTTCCTGCGAAGTTATCTCCTGATTTCTACCGAATGTTTCTACCAATTGTGAAAGCTCTCTCTGGAGTTTTCTTTTGTGCGCCATGTCTCCTATTACTTTTCTCAAATCCTTCTTCTGGTTAAAAGCTTAACCCTCTGCAAACCAAAGTTTCTCGGTGGCTTTGAATATATATTGTAGCACTGCATTCCTGCAAAGTTTTCTGCAGTGGTCAGATAACGATAAGAGAATTGAAGTTGACTGGGAGCCAGCCGGGATGTTATAGAACAAGTGAAACTTACGCTTGTCCCAAGATAAAAAAAATTGGGTTGCTTTGGTGAGAGAAGAACAAACACAGAGCATGTATTAAACTGGGAAAATCAGCAATTTCTGTTAAGACCAGCAGCATTTTTTTTTGCAAATATCATATAGAACTGTGGATCAGCATTATCTTACTGAAATGCACTTTGGGATATTCATTACAGCGTTCATTATTTTCTGATCATGTTGATCTGGAGGTGGGTGGGAACAGATTTTTGGTGACACTCTTTGCTTGCCCAGTCTTGACTCTTGCCTGTGTGATCTCCATCTTGCCCAAGTAGGCATCGTTCATGGGAGTGGGTGGGGGGGGGTGCGTCCAACAGTGAGTATTGGCAGGCTGTTTAACAATCGTATCTACTAGCACAGCACAGTAAAAATTCTCTCATCAAATGTTTACTCTCCGACACGCAATGGAAAACCATAACAAATTATTCCTTACTAGTGAACGACCAGAAAGGTGTCGTTTCTGAGTTGTTAGAGCAGGGAATCAACTAGTAAGATTTCTTCCTGATATCCCATTTGTTTTCTACCCTACAGTGGGTCTTAAATTTGTTTTGGATGCCTTTTGATTTCTCCCCCTCCCGCTTAGAACAGATGGATTGCTGCTCTCACAACTGGTTGCCCCTTGGCAGTTGTTCTTCTGATGGCTTTCAGTTTTTTTTCGTGGCAAAGAAAGCTTTTTTTTAAACACACTTCAGCATTTATTTAGACACAAACTGTGTGGAACTGCCATAATCCTCAATATTTTTAAATGGGAGACGAAAGGGATATATATTTATACACTTACCGGAGTAATTGGTGATCTGCTAACAGCTGTTTTATTGATGAACTTGGCCAGCTCGTTAACAACTCTGTAGAAAACAGTTTTTGTGTAATCTCTTGCTAAAGTGACATCATAAAGTTCACTTCCGGTGACATAATGAATGAGGAGAACCAGTTATATTATAAATCGACTGTGTTTGCTCATACCATCACTGGAAACCACAGACAAATGAACAGAGAGCTGGGATTTGAGAAATCTGTCATTTATGTTATTCTCCTGTAACTTTATTGAGCGATTCAATGGACGGTACTTTTGTAAGTCGGTCATGAAAGACTGGAGATACATTACCAGGTGCACTTATAAAACAAGATTACGCAGACAAGCAAACAATACATATTATTGCAATGTTCACAGAACTGCATAAGGTCACTCAAGCCACGACCGTTTGTGGGGATGCTGCTGTGCGCAATTGGATGCCGCGTTTCGCCCACAAAATATACAGTGCACTCCACTTGACAGTATATCCTGTAAAGCAGTTTGAGAATTTTGATGGCATGATCAAATGCAAGGATTATTAAAGATTAATTCGGGGGGGGAGCCATTGTGTTTCTTTTACTAAATGTAATGTGTTCTTGTCAACCAACTCGGCCTCACCGTCCAAGGATGCACGGTCCGCCCTCACCGAGCCAGTCCGGAAGCTTGGTTTGACCCTCAAACCGTCCTTTTCTACCCCCACTTCCCTGCCATGACCCTCCCGCGCTCTCCGCCTTCCTCCACCTCCCCCAACATTGCCCCGTCTGCACCACTGCCTCGCTCGCCCCTCACTCAGGCGGCTGAAACCCTTGCCACGCCTTCGTCAGTCGCATCTCGTTTCAACTACTCCCACTCCCTGCTTGTTGGTCTCCCCCCAGTTCTTCCCTCCGCCAGCTATAGATCAGCCAGAGCTCTCGTTGTCTCCCGCGCCAGGCTCTGGGACACCCTCGCAACCCCCCCCCCCCCAAACCCTCTCCACCCCCAAAACCCTCTCCCCCCCCAAAACCCTCTCCCCCCCCAAAACCCTCTCCCCCAAAACCCTCGCCCCCCAAAAACCCTCGCCCCCCAAAAACCCTCGCCCCCCCCAAACCCTCTCCCCCCCAAAAACCCTCACCCCCCCAAAAACCCTCGCCCCCCCCAAACCCTCTCCCCCCCAAAAACCCTCACCCCCCAAAAAACCCTCGCCCCCCAAAAAACCCTCGCCCCCCCCAAAACCCACCTTCCCTTGTCTCCTTCAAGGGCTCGTCTCAAGACCCTCCTGGACGACAGCAAATACTTTGGCCACCCACCCACCCACCAGACCTGACCACCCCCCCCACCCCAGATCCCTGACTGTTCTGCCCAGCGCCTGGGGACGTCCTCCCGAGCTGAAGGTGCCTCTGGATTAATTGTCAGCCAGTGACTCTCCTGTGTGGAGTCTTTGGTCCATTGAGAAGCGTTGCCAGGGCAACGCCTGTGAGTCTCCAACCCCCCCACCCCCCACCCACCCCCAAAACACACATAGACAGACACACACACAGGGACAGAGAGAGAGAGACACACAGATAGACAGAGACATACACAGAGACAGACACACACTCACACAGATAGACAGAGACAGACAGAGACATACACGGAGAGAGACATACACACAGAGAGAGACATACATAGAGACCTATCCCCCCCCCCCCTTTAGGCTTCATTCCTTTATCAAGATGGCGGAGGTTAGGTCACATGACCGAGCTCGCAGCCAACCGGAGGCGGCGGACTGGCGAGCACGTGATCCAAACTCCCCCCCCCCCCCCCCCCCCCCCCGAGTCCCACACTTTCAACCTTCCCCCCGGACACCAGGGTCCGTAGCGGAACTGTGTGTGTGTGTGTGTGTGTGTGGGGGGGGGGTGTTAATTAGGTGCAGCCGCCAACTAAGCCCTCCCTGCCTCCCTCACTCCATCCCTCTCTCTCTCTTTTCCTCCCCCCCTCTCCTCCCCCACCCCCCCCTCACAAGGAAAAATAGTGTCAGGGCAACTGCGAGTGTCTGTGGGTCCAGAAGGGGGGTAGACAACCCTTCCCCACCCCCCTCCCTACCCTCCAGCAAATCCCCCTACCCTCCCCCCCACCCCCCACATCCAGGAGCTGAGGCCTTGCTCTCTGTCTCTCTCTCTATATGTGTATATATATATATATGTGTCTGTGTGTTTATAGCCACCGTAAGTAACGCTGAATGCAAATTAAACTGTTTTTTATGAGGGTGGGGAAGTCAGGAGGAGGATTATAATGGAGGGGGAGAGGTTGGGGGGGGGGGTTGGGGGGGGGGGGGGGGGGGTAACTAACCTGTAGCTCAGTGGTTCGCGCGCTCGGCCTGGGGTTCGATTCTGGACGTGTCTGGGCTGGTCAGGGGGAGACATCTCCTCGCAGTGAGTAGTTAGAAATAATAATAATAATACTACCAGTAAAAACCCGTTTATCCGTGACCCGATCAACCGTAATTTCCGTATAACCGGCGCCTCCCCCCCCCAAAAAAAAAAAATGTCCCCATTCGATTAACCGGAATTTATCCGGCACAATTTTTTTTTTAAAAAATGTGTTTTCGGCCGAATATCCGGCAGGCGCTTTAACCGGCGTTGACCGGTTCCCGAGGGTGTCGGACGGAAACACGGGATTTTTTTTTTACTGTTTTTAATTGTATTCCTTGCGTTTGATAATCGTATTCCTTGCCTTATCGCGTTCCTCTAGACTACGTCTCGAAGCTCTTCGCGGGATAGACTGTTAAGTGAATGGACTGTACGTGTATTTTGTGGGCGAGAAAGCGGCAGCCGATTGCGCACAGCGCGTCAGCGTCTCCCCACGGAACAGTCGCGGATTGGAAATGACCCGTTTTGTGATTGTTTTGACGGAGGGATTATTATCAGGCGTGTGTGTGTGTGTGTGAGTGTGTGTGTGTGTGTGTGTGTGTGAGTGTGGAGAAAAGGAAACTTGTCGCCCTGAGCAGTTGAACCTGCCGGGAATCAAACCCGGGTCTCTTGCTTACCGGGCGAGTGCTCTAACCACTGAGCTGCAGGACTCTTGTAGATTGTAAATTGCTTTGCCCAGGGTAATAATCCGGTTGCAAAATTAACAAGTGAAAATAATTAGACGACAACTGTATAAAATTACATTGATAAGACGCCTTTCAGGTCGCGAGGACGTCCCAAAGCGCTGATAAATTGGTCACTTAATTCCACGACTGTTTAGTGGGACACTGCTGTGTGATATTGGCTGCCACATCTCTCCCACAAAATCCACGGTCAATTTACTTGACAGTATATTCTGTGAAGCTCTTTGAGACGTCTTGGAAGAACTGCCAAGATGCTTTATCAAATGCAAGGATTTAAAAAAATATATATATATAAATGTAACTGGTGAATATCTGGACCCTCTCTCTATGGGTGGCAGGGTAAATATTTCAAGATACCACAGACTGAGGTGGCTGATTTTAATATCAGGTTCTCACACCCCAAGCTGCAGTAATATACAGTATAGAGTTAAAAAAACAGTAAATCATTACCCTGTGTTGCTCTGGGGAGCTCCGTTGTGTGAAACAATACAAGATGAAGGATGTAGTTTAAGGAGAACATATAACAAAACATTATGGGGCCATTGTTACTGCAACTTTAACTGTGCAACAGAGTTTCTCCCAATGATCAAGCAAACATTCGCCCAAATAAAGTGGGTTATTGATTCACTACATTGCCGTTTGTGGGTCATTGCTGTGTGCAAATTGACTGCTATGTTTCCCTACCGCTACGCAGACACCATCTTTTACTTTAATGCATTCTTACCAAGGTCAGAGAACAACTGGATCCACAACCGAGTAAATGGTGAATTTGGTTAATCCGGAAAGTCCTCATTTGCTGTAGAAATTCCGATTTGGGAAGCTTTTGCATAGTAATAATAACAATAATAATCCTTACATTTGGTATGGTTCCACATCAGGCCTTCCGAGACGCCTCAAAGTGCTTCTTCACAGCTTTGCGGTGCAAGGTGATACTTTAGGAAAGATGCCTTCTCCATTTCTCAGTTGAAATTGTGCAGTATTAAACAATACAAATTCAAAATCAGATCAATTTCTTTCTTCTGTTGTTTAAAGCCAGGATTCCACCCCCCCCCCCCCCCAAAAAAAAACCAACAACGTGACGGATAAATTTACCAGCTGGAGTGGCGGGATGACTGCTGCAAATTTCCTTCAGAAGAATTGGTATGAAATTCTGGGTGCACACCCTTCAGACAGCCAACAGGAACTCAAACAGTATTACCAGAAATTGGCTTTATTGGTGAGTGCCAAAAGAGTATACACTCGACCCTTTTTCCCATTGGAGCATCAAACTGTTTCTTAATTGAGCGTTTCTAACTGTTGATTACCTTCTATGTAAAGAAATACTCCCTGGTCTCTGTGTTCAGATTTCCTTTCACACTCCTTTGAACCTACCTATGACCTCTCCTCCCACTGCCTCAGTGTATCTTGAGGGTATTGTTCTGAGTTCAGTTCTCTCGATCGTGTTTCACAGTGTGCAGATATTTTAGAGATATTATTTTCTAGCAGAAATTCTGTCTGATTTGTTCTGGAAACAAACAACATATTCTGCTTCCACTGTCTACCTGGGAAGTCCATTCTATCGGTTTACTACTTGCTCACTGAAGTAGTGTTTCCATAGATTTGTTCTGAATTTCCATCCGTTCAATCCCAGGTTTGTTTCTTGTGGTTCTACTGTTCAGTACAAGATAATAATAATAATAATAATAATAATAATAATAATAATCCTTGCATTTGATATAGCGCTTTTCACATCTACTAGACGTCCCAAAGCGCTTCACAGAATATACTGTAAACTGAATTGATCGTATATTTATGGGCGAATTGCGCACGGCAGCGTCCCCCCACAAACAGTCGTGGATTGAAATGACCAATTTATTACAGTTTGTTTTTTTTGGAGGGATTATTATTAGGTGTGTGTGTGTGGAGTAAGGAAACTTGCCCAAGGTTTTTCACCCTGACCTGCCTGGATTCGAAACACAGCTCTCTCGCTTGCAGGGCGAGTGAGTGGCTCTAACCACTGAGCTGCAGGAGCTCCACTCCCAAGATAAAACTGGCGATGTAACCCAGAGTACTTTACACAGGCATTAGGTGGCAGTAGCGCGATACTTTTAGCTTCAGCTTCGTCCACCGTTTCCGCTTTCAAACCTCGGTGAAATATTATTGACCGGGTGATGCAAGATTATAATTTATTAAAGTACCTTGAATTAGAAATGAAAAGAAACAGCCGACTACAGTTGCCGTGTATGCCAATGACAAGATATGCCCTCTTCTGATGCTGGCTAAAGGCTGTGTGATCAGTTGGTGGCTTGTTTCATGATTATCTTGGCATTTCTTTGTATTTTGAAATGAACCTTGCATGACAGCAGTTTAATGCTGGTGTAGAGAGGTTATCAATGTATAAAGACATGTTATCACCAGATCTAAACTCTTAAGCGGATATCCTTGGGCTTTGCAGTCTGCATCAGTGCCGTGACAGTACGTTAAGTTGCTGTTTAAACCACTCTCTCGTCTTGATTTTAATGTAAGAATACAGCCTCCTGTCAGAGGAAGAGTGATTAAAGCAAATAAGGTGAAAGCTGCATTAAAGAGGCTCAATCTGGGATGGACTGACGAGTCCATTAAATCAAGGCAAATGCTTTGCAGAATTGGGGGAGAAAAAAACACACACACAACCACATGGAATTTTTAAGCAAGTCAGAATTTTACACTAAAATATTCGCTCTGTTTTCAAATGGTTATTGGTTGCGCTCAATATTCGGGCCACGATGCCTGTCAAAATGACCGTCTGGCTTCTACCATTGCTGCTCTAATCTAGAGGTGAGGGGGGAAATTACCTTCCAGTATTCCCTACTTTCCCTCCTTTCCTTCCTTCCCTCCTTTCCTTCCCTCCTTCCCTTCCTCCCTCCCTCCCTCCACCCCCCCTCCCCCCCTCCCTCCCCTTCCTCCCATGGGAATGTACAGAGTCTTCTTCTAAGTGCCTCCACCGATAGCACGACTGAGATCAGTAGCTCACTGAGTGCGGAAATCCAACCCATTCTTGTGATCCACAAACCTTTCCAGATTGGTGTTCATGACTCTTGTCAACGGTCACCTCCTGTCTTTCCCCCTCGGCTCGGAGTCAGGCTCCGCCACCGATAAGCGCTCCCGAGACACTGCCCCCGGGGAAGGGCGCAATACAAATACAAGTTGTTGATTTTATGTGAGGGGACAGTTGCCCAGAGATACCCCCAAAGTTTCAGTTGGTGGAGGCTCCAAATCCCTCCCTTTCCCTCCAACCCCCCCCCCCCCCCCCAGTCTCCAGCTCGGGTCTGAAACAATGACTGTCCAGCGCCTTAGGACGTCCTCCTGACGTGAAAGGCGCCGTACAAGTGCCATTTTGTTGTTGTTGTTGTTGTTGTTATCCCAGTATCTCCCAACACTCGAGCAGCTGGCGACAGAATACCAGGAAGAAGTCTTAATTCGCCTTGTCTTCATAGCAAGCGGTGGCTTTAATTAAGATGACAGGTTCCACTCCACAATTGTCTTTCAGGACTGAAACTGAAGGTACCCGCATCTGTCGCGGCTACTGTTTTCTACTTGGAAATGTATTATTTGTTAGTTCGGCTTGTGGCGGCTGAAAAACAATTTGACCACAAATAAAATGAGCACACACATGAAATCTGACAGAGATAGTGTGAGCCCCAGCCTATTGCTTTTGTCCAGTGGCTCTCACTCTCACACCACTACTCCTGGGTTTTTAACTTTCAGCTAGTTTCAGGTCTTTTTTAAATGGTTATTATTGGTATCGTCTCAATATGGGCGAGCCTCTAACCTGCCAACACTCGCTGTCTATAACATCACACGTGGAGACGGCAACAACAACAACAACAACAGCAACAACATTCATACAGCGCCCTTCATGTGAGGTAGTGTCCTAGAGGCACTTGACAGTGGAGGAGGCAAGGCAGAAGAAATGGTGGAGAGAGAGAGAGGGAGGGAGACAGACAGACAGATATTTGGTAGCCAGTGCCTGTGGAACTGTGTCCTTTGCAAGACGTAGCTCCTTAATGTGAAAAGGGGAGAACATTGAGACGAAAGCAAGTGCAAAAGTCAGTTTAGGCAGGAAATGCTGTACACATTCTGTACATACCAGTGTATATAGTACACACACAGTGAAACTCACTTAACTGGTCCCCTGGGATAAGTGGTCGACAAGGAGTTGGGAGGGGAGGGAGAGAGTTGGGAGGGGAGGGAGAGAGTTGGGAGGGGAGGGAGAGAGTTGGGAGGGCAGCAGAAGGGACGGTCAAAGAGGAGGGTCTTGAGACCGGCCTTGAAGGAGGCGAGGGAGGGAGCGAGGCGCAGGGACTGTGGGATGGAGTTCCAGAGTGTGGGGCAGAGAGGCTGAAAGCCTCGTTAGATGTCAACAGGTAATAGTTGCTTTGAGGGGCAAGGTGGGCTGTATCATTAATTTGACACAGTGATGAATTAATGACAAAAATACATGAAAGTGTATTTTTAACTGAACAGGATCATGATGAACAAAGGAGAGCGATGTGTGGGAAAGGCAACCAATGACCTCCATAATTGATGTTGAGAGAGAAGATTGATTGTACGTTTGGATGCCATAGAGGCAACCCAGGAAAGGGGACTTTCGATTGCTGGCCGAGCTCGAGTGCAAAAATTATGTTCCGTTGTTAACGGCGAACAAAATTACAGCTAGGATGTTCACACTCCGAGAATCCTGATCTTGAACACTTTGGTGAATCACTTGTCTTCGCCATAGGCATCTCCCAAGCCTTTGACAGGTCTGGCACTGTGCACTTCCAAACAAGTTAGCATCTTATTGCTTTTCCATCGAAGACATACTCGTGACTATTCTGGTCTTCTCTCGTAATTTGTCGTTGATGGTTTGTCCATCCAACGAGTCTTTTTTCATCAACTCGGGGTTCCCCCAGGGCTCTCTCCTCTTTCCCACTCCATTGCTTCTCCCCGTGAACGACCTCATCGGTAACTCCTATCCATTCTTTTGCCGACACAACCACAAGAGAGATGGATTTGGGTGAAGAGTTTTCCTTCCGACCCATTGACACTCATCCTTCCAGAATGCCGTATGAGGCAAGGGCGGGCAATTGGAGTTGAGGTTCAGATCAACCATGATCGTATAGAGTGGTAGAACGGACTTGAGGGGGCTGAACGGCCCTCTCCTGTTTCTAAGGTGAGAGACTGTAGATACCAGTTATGTAAAGGTTAGAGAACTCGCCTTGCAAGCGAGAGACCTGGGCTCTATTCCAGGCAGGTCAGGGCGAAACCTTGGACAAGTTTCCTTACTCCACATGCCTGATAATAATCCCTCAAAAATAAACAATCGGTCATTTTCAACCCACGACTGTTTGTGTGGGGTGGGGGGGGGGGAACGCTGCTGTGTGCAATTGGCTGCCGCGTTTCGCCCACAAATATATATATACAGTCAATTCTCTTTACAGTATATTTTATGAAGCGCGTTGAGGCACAGTCTAGAAGATGTGAAAAGCGCTATATCAAATACAAGCATTCTTCTCTTCTTCACACACAACGTTCATTTCTCTTGCAGATAAATTCACCCCATCCAAGATTTTGAACATAAATTAAATCTTTGATTCTTTCAAGACATTGAAAGTCCAAGCAATGTCCCGCTCTTAACCTCTTAATGATTTCACCATCTCTTCCTCTTTCTTGTCAGTATTTATTTCCATCTCTGTCACATCGATTTGTTGACTCTGGGCCGAGTGCGTTTGCTTTAGCCAATCTTCGCCAAAGGATGTATCTACCATCGAAACGACAATTACCACTCGGTTTAAAGTGACGTATTTTGTAAGCAAAGAAATCAAGTCCAGTGGCAACACTGAAAAAGCCATCTTTTAAGCATTTGGAATGTTAATTAGAATAGTTGGCGCTTCACACAACAAGTCATGTGACTAGCTATTCGGGGGTTAACTGATAAGAATAATGGAGAGCTTTTAGCCTTCTCTATCATGTAACACGTGGGGAAGAAAAACGGAGCGCTAATTAGAATTGGCAGCTGAAACTCCCTTGGATAATGTTGAGGTTTCTTTTTAAAAATAAATTTGTACAAAATGTGATTAAAAGCATTTCATTATCACAACGTGCGGATGGTACAATGAGCCAGTTACCACGCTGACAGCTGAGATGGTAAAATTGCGTAGGGGGGAAAATAATCTAATAATACAGTAAGCGCTGGAAGTTGTTTTAAAGTTCAAAGGTAAAAACATTGTTTTTAAAATCTCGACACTCGTGTTTTCATGTTTTTAAGAATTAGCTTAAATCCCTTTACATTTTAGACTGGGTACACCTAGTCTGCAATACAGTAAGCACTCAGTAGCCTGAAGTAGAGGGAATCTTTGCCTTGATCGTAAAATAAGTGTTTAATGGATTACAGAAGCTTAAATGTTCACTGGTCGATGCCCTCGATTTTAATTAAATGTTGCACAGGTAACGTGGCCACAAAAGGGGACGAAGAAAACATCAGATGAGAGAGATTTCTAAATTGTCAACCTGTTTGTTGTGGCAAGTGCTTCTGCTCGGTTGAGAAGCATTGAAATGCTCTTCGGGAAGAAAACGCAAGGCACAATTTATATTTTCCCATTGTTACACATTAACAATATCAAAGCAGAGCTGTTATTATTTTAGTGGGGGAGGCAGATAAAGAAGAGGTCACTCTTATTTTAATTGGGGTTGTTTGCTCGGATGCAATACCGTATCTGACGTTTTTTTTTAATATTGTGGTGCAGAACTAGGATTCTTTGTGTGCTATCATTGTCAGTTTCCATCAGGAACCATAAGGTCTGACACTAATGGGCTGAACATAAAAAAGATATTTGTTGCCGACTGACAGGACTAGTCATGTGGGATTTTGGGGCGTAAATTTCACTCACAAAATATACTAAGTTACTGCGCTTTACATTCTGCGAAGCGCTTTACTAAGGCGTTTACCCCCAGTTCTGGAGATCTCAGATTCCTTCGCGAGCTACAATTCTATTTGCAGACGTATTCTGAGTTTTTTTAAATCCAGCTGCGTAATGTAACCAAATGTATGCATACTCTTCCAATTATAAATAGCGTGTATGTTTATGTAAGAATTTTCATCTGCCAGTTGAGTTATGCTTTCTCTACCGTTTTTTTTTCTTCTTTTGTGACGTAAGATACATTTATTACTGTCTGATCGGATAATGGGTGAAACAAAAAGTGTGCTTGTTCGCTTGCGGAATCTCGCGTAATGGAGTTAATCTTGAACGTGTGTTTCCCCGGATGCCAAGAACTCTACGTTCTCTATCCGTCCGTCTCGTTCTGCCTGTTCTTCAACATCCGTTCGCTCGGTAAATTGCCCATAACCGCCGAAAGCATCCACAGCAAATTATCCAGAAAATGCAGTCGGCCACAGGTTGCGACATTAGGTGTCACGCACGCACGCACGCACACACACACACACACCCCCACACACCCACCCCCACACACACCCACACACACACCCACCCACCCCCACACACACACCCACCCACCCCCACACACACACACCCACCCACCCCCACACACACCCACACACACACACCCACACACACACACACACCCACACACACACACACCCACACACCCCCACACACACACACACCCACCCCCACACACACACACACCCACCCCCACACACACACACACACCCACCCCCACACACACACCCACCCACCCCCACACACACACACACACACCCCCACACACACCCCCACACACACACACACACAGTGTCTGCGGGATCCTGCGGTTTAATTAACCTGGGCTGCATGTGTCTGTGAAGTCCCGATAGTCTTGACTTCTATTCCCTGACCACCTCACTTAGTGCTGCCCTCTCTCCCAATAACAAATCGGGAGACTATTGTATTGATTTATTTTTATTTTTTTTGCTTGTCAACTTTTTTTTTCTCTCTCTCCATCTCTCTCTCTCTCTCTCTCTGTGTGTCTCTGTCTCCCCTTCCTGATTGGCAGTATCATCCGGACAAACAGAGTGCAGATGTGCCAGCGGGAGAACTTGCGGAGCGCGTGCAGAGGTTCATCGAAGTTGATCAGGCGTGGAAAACACTGGGAAATGAAGAGACAAAGAGAGCGTATGACCTGCAGCGACGTGGTAGGTCCAGCCAAGGAGCTTTTGTGAAGGCAGCAGCTTTTCAAGTCATCAATTCAGTATCATTTTAAAATTAAAAGAGGCTCGTTTTTTGTTAATATATATATACATAATATATATTATCCATCCCGGAGAGGAGATAAAAGCAATAAATTATTTGCGTGTAATGATGCTGAGAATGTTGCCTTCCTGCCCGCTGTATGTGTTCACTTAACCTGTCGTGCACTTATCTTTTCAAGCCCTTCCATGATTTTTGGTTTATTTATATGAACAAACGGTTCGTTCAGAATATACCTAATATGGTACAATTAAAACATTTCATTTACATTTGGGGGGAGGAGCGAGGGCAAGGAGGTGGTGGAGGGTGGTGGGGCAGGGGAATTGGTAAAAAAAAAAGCTTGCAATAATTTGTGGAATCCCGTGTAATGGAGTTAATCCGAGGATAATAAATTTATGTATCATTTTTATCATCGCGGAAATATCTTATTATACAGGTTGCTCACTGGACCGTTAGTAATTGTTTGCTATGAGGGAGGGTAAACCTAGATTCAGTAAAGACATTAACTAGGGATGGCCAGCATGCCTTTCCTTTATGCTTATTACAAAACGTCTCCTTAAAGCTAAGGCAGAGGCAGTTGTGAGCAAGGAGAGGGGAAAATGTAGGTCAGATTTGTCACAGATGGGCTACCATTACATGAAGTGATAGTTCGTCTTTCTCTTCTCGCCTCAGGACAGGGGTCTCTCAGACTTCCATTATAGCCTTCAATAAATGTATATCTACCCTACACAGCTAATGGTGGGGTGGGAGGGTGGGGAGCGAGGGAGGGAGGGGGGTGGGGAGTGAGGGGTGGGCGGTGTGGGGGGGGGAGTCAATAACAGTGTATCGCCTATGGGGAAAACACTCAGCCCCTCTCTGCAACACACTCTCGCCAAAATTGATGTGTGGACACGGTCACTTTTCAATGTGTCTGATGCAGGCAAGGCTGTTCTTATTCCTTCCCACTCACAATGATTTTTTTTAGGGACCTGGTTGGCTGCTAAGTTTACCAACGTTTTGTTTGGGGGGACGGGGGGGAATGGGGGTGGTGGGGGGGGTGAACGGGGGAACGAAAGAGAGAAAAAAAAATCTGTGTACGTTGTGACATTGTCAGTGTTCTTGATTTCAACAAGAATTATACATTTTTTAAAAAATAAAATAAAAGTTGGGTTAGTGGGGAGGGAGATTTCTGAACTGTGTGACAGCATCGGACATCCCCCAACTGCTCGTCTTACACAGGGTTACATACAGCACGGAAACAGACCATTCAAACCAAATCGCCTTGTGTTTATATGGAGTCCTGTTAGCTCAATGGATAGAGCACTCTAGCCTTACATGTGAGAGATCTGGGTTCAATTCCTGGCAGGGTGAAATCTTGGGCAGGTTTGCTTACTCCATGCGCCTAATAATAATCCCTCCAAAAAACTTTATAATAAAAATAATAATGATAATTTGGTCACTCAGTTCATGACTGCTTGTGGGACGCTGCTATGATGTGCGCAAATGGCTGCTGCCTTTCGCCCACAAATATATAGTCTGTTCACTTTACAGTATATTCTGTGAAGTGCTTTGAGACGTCTAGAAGACATGAAAAGCGCTACGTCAAATGCAAGTATTATTATTATTCTACATAAAGCCTCCCCTACACTCCTATACCACTGCTTCTTACCTTTATCCCTTTTTTCCTTATGCAAGTGACGATAAGAATTGTTGGTCTCTTTTAATAACAAGAGGACAACTTGCATTTATATAACACAGGGTAGTGTCTCGGATTGGCAGAATACCACGATTGGTAGCAGTAATAGAACTGTCGTGGAAATAAAATTGTTTCTATAACTATCGCACGTGTAATATTCCAGTTTGAAATAAAGAAACCCCCCAACCTTCATCGTTCTGGGTGGAAAGGCAGCGTATTGGCAATGAATAACAACTGCCTTCCTGAAGGCGGGACAGGCAGCCCAGCGTGAGGAGGTAGTGTGGATCAATGTTATTAATAATAATAATAATAATAATCCTTGCTTTTGATACAGCGCTTTTCACGTCTTATCGACGTCTCAAAGCGCGTCACCGATTATACTGTAAAGTGCATCGACCGTATATTTGTGGGCGAAACGCGGCAGCCGATTGCGCACAGCAGAACGTTAAACCTAAGTGTATTGTAGGTATAGTGTATGCAACAATATAACCGGAGATGACCAGAAATAAGTTGGATTGTTGTCACCGCTCTGCGATTATGAAATTGTGCTGCCCCGACTGATTCACAATCAACTGGTTGGCATCACGAGAGGGCAGCTTAATCCTTTCTCATAAACTAATCAATATCTTGGCTGTTTCGCTGGATAGCTGCCTTCCCAACTGCAGAGAAAGCAGTTTGACAGGAGAGAGCGCGGGGGAGTTGGCTTGCTCTCACTGAAAGTCAATGTAGCGTTTGTCCCCCTTTTGGAAAGGATCTGAGGCTCGAGGAGCAGTGTTTGCGATCAGTGGCATTATCTACCCTCTTTCATGCTGAGAAAGGGTTGTTGGGAGTGCTGTCCACTCCATTGTTTGTTTTGGCAATTGAGCTACTGACTGCTGTCATTATACCCTCGCTCACCATCTGGCCAATGGTGAGGGAATTAAGAACATCATCCAAGCTCTCAGTTCTTTGCCAAGGAGCACTGGCTTCTCAGAGAGAGCTCCTCTCGAGACCGTTCCGCATATTGTTGGGTAACTCGGTGCCCTGCCTGCCAGATTAGAGGATAACTGGAATAAAACCAAGATCAGGCCCCATATTAGAAAAAAAAAAGAGGGCGAAATATTGTTTTGGCCAGGCCACGTCTTCAGTCAGTTAGTATGAAATTGGAAAAAACCAAACGCGCATACGCACGCACGCCCGCCCACCACCCGGCATTGATGTCAATCACAAAGGCTTTGGTGTGTGATAGACGGGCAAGATTACAAAGACAGACCCAGAAACATAGGCTATAATCGCTTTGATGGATATTGGAATTGTTGGTTTCACAACAACGCTGCATTTTTGAACAGTTTTGCTGCGGAGTCAAGGTTTAAAGCGAAGGTTGAAGGCAAGCCACCCTTTGTTTTCTGTTTCTGGGTGGGTAGGTGGGGGAGGGGAGGGGGGGAACGGACAAAATGAAGGGACATTTTACTGTGTGAATCTCTTTCAGAGTTAATATGTAAGAACTCTTTCATATCCAACTCCTTCATTTTTCTTTATATCATTTGACTTCATTTGATACCGTTACCAAAGGGTAGAGCAAATCATTGGAGAGGGAAGCGTGATCTCTACTTATCTGACTCTAAAGAGTGTGACCACCTCTATACAACGACTTAAAATACAAAGTTGTAGGGTATTTGTGAGGGATAAAAGTAATACATTCTATTACAGTATTTCCCAAACAACAGCCTCTCCCCCACTTCCACACAGCCCCACCCACCCCCATTCCCTTGTAGAACAGGTGTCTGTATACGAATGGTGACATTGAGTACAGCTCAGTCAGTTCAGGACACAGTTCTGTATCCGTTTGAATCCCAAAGGATCCGTTCATTTCTTCCACCTTTACAAAGTTGATCAGATGAATGACATGTGTCATCGGAAATACCTGAGACTGTGGTGATGATGGTGGGTGGGTGGGTGGGTGGGGGAGGGGGGGGGGGAGGAGGGGGTAAACAAGCGGTTAAGTGGAGCAGGTTAGGTATCAGAACTGTGTGTGTAAAGGGTTCAATTCTGACGAGAATGTCCTCTAGTCACACTGAATAAATACCTGTTAATAGAGAAAGAAAGCCATGGCTAGTTTTCTTCTAAATAACTTATTTCCCCCCCAAAAAAAAATTAGTTTGTTACCAGGCGTGATGGTTGAATATACTGTAGTATAATATACAGTAAATTTACATTATAAATTATATTATACTGTAGTTAGATTGTTGGCACTGCTCTGCGATAGGAAAGTCATTTAACTTTACAGTATATTCTGTGAAGCGCTTTGAGACGTCGATAAGATGTGAAAAGGCGCTATGTCAAACGCAAGGATTATTATTATTTTATTCAGGGTCAGTTCTGCCTCAAGCTAAATTTTCTTCTCATATTTCTCCAGACTTGCCCATAATTGAATCGGAACCGTGCATTTGCTTTAAGGACAGCTCTGCTGGTAAATCCAAATCACTTCGAACTATCAGTATTTAATTACCGTATGTGTCCTTGTAAAAAAAAATCAAACAAACGCAAGCGTGTTACAGCTCGAGGATAATTATTGGGGAATGTGTACGGATGCCATGTGCTTACTGGTAACTCTCAAATCAATAAATAAATTAGGAGTCGTGGGGGGAGCTGGTAAATAAAGCATGTGCCCTCTGCAACTGTGAATGTCCCAGCAAGAGCCGTGGTAAAGCTTTGTTGAGCCAAGCCTCTAATAGTTATTTAATGTTATTCTACGGCCTAAAAAGAATCCCAATAGATTTTGCTTTTAATCCCTCCCCTCCCACCCCCTCCACTCCCCCCCCCCCCCCCCCACCATCCCCGCCTCCCCTCCCCTCAATTGTAGACCCATAAACCTTAATGATGAGCCTGATAGTGTTTTCTCTGATCTGACAGATTGAGACAATCGGCTGCTCAATCCTCCCCACCTCTCTGTGTCAGATCACACTCAGCAGGATAGGAGGTCGCAGAGGTTCATCCTTTGCGGATATTCCAGGACCTCCTTTATATGTAGAGAGCTGCTTTCATCGGCTGTCATTCGAGAACGTGGCAGTTTTTAGTGCTATCTCTATTTAGAGCCACAGCGCTGGGTGAAATCCGTGCCGAGATGAAGCTGCCGGTGACTCATAGAGTAGAGAGAATCGTCTGCAAACAAGCTCTCCTTTTTTAGATGTTTTTTAGCACGGTGTTTGTAATTGGAAGTTTTTAACATTAAGATTTTATCATTCCAGAAGCCATGTTGACTTTATACCTTTATACCTGTTGACTTAATCCACAACTGTTTTTTCGGGACGCTGCTGTGCGCAATTGGCTGCCGCGCTTTCGCCCCCAAATATATACAGTCAATTCACTTTACAGTATATTCTGTGAAGCGCTTTGAGACGTCGATAAGATGTGAAAAGATGCTATATCAAATGCAAGGATTATTATATTATATTATATATTATATTATTTAGAGGAAGCTCACAGACTGGGGGCACCACTCGCGATCTCTGCTGAATATCGAGGCCACTGATTACCCTCAGCCCCTGAAATATTATTGGATTTACTTTTTTTTTCAAATAGCTGCCGAAACTCTTCATTACTCTTCCCAAAGAAATCAGGTGTCTGTCTTGAAACTCAAAGCGTCTGTCCTTAGAGTATTTAACAAGTCAACTGAATTTCAAGGGCGGGGGGGGGATTTTTTTTTGCAAGGACAGACAGTAACAAATTAGATGACTTTGGGTGCGTCAACAATAACAGCAACTTCGATTCGTACAGCGCCCTGCACCCCGGACGGCGTCTCAGAGCGCGTGTCACTCGCCTGCCGCAAATTGTTAGGATGTTCAAAATTCCCGCCTGCGATTTCTATATGTTTGTTCAGAACCCGGTGTGTTCTCTGCTTTGGAGAGGGATGAACTTTTAGTTTGTTTTTTTTTAATTAAAAAAGTGATGTACGTTAGTTTGGAAACGATCTGAATCTGACATGTTTGTAATCTGAAATTCAGTGTAAATAGTGCGACGGGAGGAGTGATGTGTTTGTCCCACCGCAGGGCGAGGAGAGCAAGGACGGTATTTCAAGGTTGTTGGGCTGTGTTCTAAACGAGGGCTTGGCGTTGCAGTCTCTCTGACCCCGGCAACGCAGAATGAGCCATCGATACGTTGGCCTGATAAACACGGGGAGCTCCTGTTGCTCAGTGGTTAGAGCTACTCGCCTTCAAGCGTGAGACCTGCGTTCGAATCCAGGCAGATCAGGGAGAAACCTTGGGGAAGTTTCCTTACTCCACACACACACACTGCTGTGCACAATTGGCTGCTGCGTTCAAATGCAAGGATTATTATTATTATAAATTCTGTACCCTCTACCCCCCCCCCCCCCCCCACTCCCCCCCTCCACTCTCGCCCCCCCCCCCCCCCCCCACCCACCCCTGCCCTCCCCACCGTAAATTGAGAACACAGCACTCAGTTGGTAAGGATACAGAACTGCCATCACTGCCACCGGCATTATTAACCTCAGCAAAGGTCACTTGAAATATTCAGATGTTGATGCTGCAGAACACTGTTTAGCAGAATAATAATTGGAACGTAGGAGTGAGGAGCAGGACTAGGCCATTCAGCCCCTCGAGCCCCTGCCCCGCCATCCAATAAGATCGTGGCTGATCTTCTCATCTTAACTCTTATCCGCCTGCCTTAACCCTTCCTCGCATTTGATATAGACCCTTTATCACGTCTTCCAGACGTCTCAAAGCGCATCACGGAATACACCATAAATGTTGTGGGTGAAACGCAGCAGCCAATTGCACACATCAGTGTCCCGCAAACAGTTGTGGATTGAAGAGATTTCATTATTATTATTATTACTACACTATCTCAAAGTGATTCACAAGATTTCATGTTAAGTGTAGTGATTTGTGTATTGTGTAAGGCAACATGCCCGGTGTCATTTAATCTCATAAGTAGAGAGATCAAGAGATTTATTATTCAGCTATTTTCTCCCAGTGAAATGAAAGTTAGGATTACTGTGTGTCACAAGTTGTTACAGTGTGTGTTATGTGTCACATTACAAATAGGTGGTTGTTGAGTTTGGCTCGGGGGGGTGGGGGGCTATTTTTAACCGATAAACAATCGGTGATTTAACTGTATTTTGTGTGTCATAAACACTGCCGGGCTGAATACTAAAATTGCAGTTGCCGGATTTCCACTGGAGTGATTGCTGCTACAGATGCAAGCAACACATACAGCTCAGAGACGTGCGCGGAGGAAAATGTGGAATTACTGTGCGGAATTTCAGTGCGTCTTCTTGTTTGGGTTGTTTCTCGCTGTACGTATCATTTCTTAGCATCTGTTAATTACTCCGAAAATGGTCCTGACATCTGTTTTCTCGTGTAAGCCACTTTGTCTACTTTAGTCACAGTTTAAACTTGTCAGAACCGTTTCCTCGGCGTCTTGTTTCCTGGGTACATCTCACCGGAATCATCTTCGGAGAATGGGGGTGGGTGGGTGGGGGTCGGGGTGGGGTGGGTTGAGGAAAGAATACTTTGCCATCTACTTTGTGCCTCGTTGCAGTGCGATGGCAACCCGATCAGCGTTCCAAAGGTTACAACTAATTAATGGTCTTGTCAAAAATAAAAATAGATTTCTCTTTCACATTAATGTGACAATGGTTAAGACTTTTTTTTTCTGAGTTGATTCAGTTCTTCCGGTGGTAAAGTGAGTTTTTTAACAAGCTGTTTTCACTTTTAATAATAATAATAATCCTGGCATTTGATATCGCGGCTTTTTCACGTCTTCTAGACTGTGTCTCAAAGCGCTTCACAGAATATACTGTAAAGTGAATTGACTGTATATATTTGTGGGCGAAATGCGGCAGCCAATGGCGCACAGCAGCGTTCCCCCCACACACACACACAGTCGTAGATTGAAATAAACAATTTTTGGAGGGATTATTATCAGGCGTGTGTGTGTGTGTGTGTGTGTGTGTGTGTGTGTGTGTGTGTGTGTGTGTGTGTGTGTGTGGAGTAAGGAAACTTGCCCAAGGTTTTGCCCCTGACCCGCCTGGATTCGAAACACAGGCCTCTCACCCTTGTGAGGTGAGCGCCTCGAACCCACTGAGCTACTACAGGAGCTCCACTTTTGAGGCGTATCCAACAGTCAGGACGGTTACTTCCGCGTGATGTGAAACCGTACCACCCCATTCCAACTTTGAAGTGGCTGACAGGAGAGATGGGGTTAATGGATAGATAATGCGTGGCACCAGATTGTCATGGCTACATTTTGCAGTCTACAAAGGTCCTTCGGGACGTCGCTTGAAAAGCCTGTTGATTGGCTGGAAGCTCTCACTGTCAAATATCTTCCCCCAGTGGCCCTTTGCTTTAGGATTAATCTACAGAGAAATAATTTGCTTCCATCAACAGCCTCGGTGCTTTGTGACAGATCAAACGCATCTCCCTCGGCAACTTTGATCTGTGCTTGTTCCTTAATCCACTAACATCTGGCTACAATTTGTCAGGTAACAGCAGATGAACGCTAGTCAAAGGAGTTAATTAGCGTATTGTGTGCGCCTGTTTGTAAGTGTGATGTGAAAGTGAGGAAGGAGTGGTTTGAAAAATAACCACACACACACACACACACACACACACTGACAAACACTGACAAACACTGTCCCGTTTCCCCCTCCCCCGCACAACCCCAAAAAAAGTTCACAATTAAAATGCATTTTAATTGCCTTACAAATACACGGTCACTTTCGTTGAAGCTCCTTCTGACATGTTTTGACAACGTGATGAAGCGCTGAGTCACATGCAAAGATGATGATCGCATTCTTACAAACTGTGGAGGTTTCCAAATGGTTCTGCTTGTATTCCCAAAAGCTGCTTTCCCCCCCCCCCCCCCACCACCCCCGTTCTGTTTCACACAGAAGACAGTTTATTTAGGGATAATTACTTTCTATTTCACTCAGTTACGAAGGAAGAACAATAAATAATATAGAATTAAACTCCCCCCAATCATTTTATCAACGTAGTATAGTGTTTTATCTTGTGCGTGTGTGTGTGTGTACGTGTGTGTGTATATTTGTTTGAAGACTGTAAATTCTGGCAAACTACTGTTAAAATACAAAATCCGTGCCGATGACTTTAGACCACTGATTCTGCCAATGTCATTAAGGACATCGTGTTCAGTGTCAAACCAATACAATCACTCACTCCTAACAGTAGGCGAAAAACTCCCACGTACGGAGCAAAACAAAAAAAATTACAAAAATATGTCCCGGGGAGTTTTCCGAGCCTGTAATCTATTTGAGGGGCCAGTTTACCATTTGCAAGAAGCTCGGAAAGTTTGCTTTCAAACAAACAAACAAACAAAACTCACATTTATATAGCGCCTTTCACGTCGAGAGGACGTCCCAAGGCGCTGCACAGTCAGGTAGGACAAGAGCAGGGTGGGAAGGATCAGGACAGGATGAAGAACAGAAGGAAAAGTAACTGTATATTTGTGGGCGAATGTCGTTCGTTTCCGACATCCCGATCTGGATTAGAATGACTTACTGCCTTGTAACTCTCCCAAGTACCCGTCCATCAATCAATAAAGGTTAAAGCCATTGACAGTGTAAATCAATTCAATCCAACGTACCATCTTTGGCAGATTTCACGCGCCTCATGTTTTAAAATATGTGCGGTGGGTAGATAATTGTCGGACACTTAAGTGTAACCCGCCATGGTACTCACTGTACTGTCGTTTCCATTCACAGGACATTGATTTCCATATTTATCAGCAAACTACTCACTTACTCGCCTGCGCAAATAATAATAATAATAATAAATCCTTGCATTTAGACACAGAGCTTTTCACGTCTTCTAGACTGTGTCTCAAAGCGCTTTGCGGAATATACTGTAAAGTGAATTGACTGT
Source organism: Hydrolagus colliei (assembly GCA_035084275.1). Lineage (NCBI taxonomy): Eukaryota > Metazoa > Chordata > Chondrichthyes > Chimaeriformes > Chimaeridae > Hydrolagus > Hydrolagus colliei. The sequence continues at coordinate 562,431 of CM068757.1, forward strand.
ATATTTGTGGGCGAAACGCAATTTGAGACGTTCGGCTTATAGACTCTCGGCAGCAGAGATAACTGCCGACGGGCTCGACCGATTCAGGAAAAATCTGATATTTTCTCGACAGACTTTGCTCTTGCTCTGAATCGTTTTTCTCTGTATCCAGTGGGATCCAGTGATTCGCCCACAAACATACAGTCATTACATACAAACAACTCTTATTACTATTATTATTATTATTATTCCCTGCCCACGTGTAACTTTGTGATGCGTTTGCCCAAGCTGTGGTGATGCACAGGAGATGTTCGAACCGTTCCTGTGATGAATGAAAGGGCTTCAGAACTGTTTGAGGATCAGATCACATCGTGTCAAGGAGAGGTGCAATGCTGGGATCTCTGGTCGAGATCCACATTATTGCAGGCAACGCTTCCACTTACCGCGACTCTGCTGGGCGGAGTAAACCCAATGCTCCCACGCACAGTTTAGAGCCTGTTAATAAACCACTCGAGCATTTTCTCCCTTAATGCCTCCCAACACACACCTAATAAATCTATTAGCCTTTCCTCCCTAGTTACGTTGGACAGACAGCTAGTGTAAAATGTTCTATTCTCGCCCTCTTACTGCTCCTAGAAATAGCGAGTCCTGCCACACTATTTTAATTGCTACACCTACAACATACACAGTCATCACACTTTAACGGTCTAATATTTCACAGTGCCCTGTGAAGCGCTAAGAGATGTCTTGAAAGGCTGCTGCATAAAACACAAGGATTATTAATGGTCATTTCTTGTTATTCAAAGAATATATCACAGAGACTCGCTGTTGTGTTGACACACTTGTTGGGAGAACTGCACTTTTTTGTTTTGAGAGTTGTATATTGTGTATTGACCCCGTTTCATTTTAATATCTCGTTATTATTATTATAATTCTTGCATTTGGTGAAGAGCGCCTTTCACGGTGAGCAGCGCTGCACAGGAGACACAGTGAAGTGTAGTGACTTTGTTTTTTCTAAGTGAAGCGTGGCAGCTGATCTGACACGGCAGTGTCCCACAAACAGCCGTGTTAGTGGATGACTTATTTTACTTTAATAATAAATAATAATCCTTGCATTTTGATACAGAGCTTTTCACGTCTTCTAGACGTCTCAAAGCGCTTCACAGAATATACTGTCAAGTGAATTGACTGTATAAGTGAATCGTCACAAACAGTCGAGGATTGATGTGAGCAATTCTATTATTGTTTTTTTTCTTGCGGGATCATTATCAGGCGTGTGTGTGGAGTAAGGAAACTTCGCCCAAGGTTTCGCCCTGACCCTGCCTGGAATTGAACCCACATTTGGGGGGAGGGGGGGGATCGTTGACCAGAACGCTAGGGAAAAACGCTTTTCTTAAGTTGATCTCAAGTAAATTTGGCGCAAACGCTTGTACATCTCTACACACGTGGCGCGGGTTGTTGAAGGGCACGGATTATTATTATGTCTGGTTGAGAAGATGGAGCAAGCGAATGTTCAAAATCCTAATTGGTCAATAGAGAAAGATGGCACCTAACCTTGAGAGAGGAAACAAAAAATGGGACTTTCCAGTTTAATGTTGGAAACCACAGCACAGTGAACCCGAGGCTCTCCCATCACTGGTTTGTCACTAGAGATTAGTGAGGACCAGTCATCTTGTACTCACTCACATCTGTGGCCTTTGGTTTCCCTCCGGGACTTCATAGTGACCAGAGGTGCGATATACCTTGTGTTTCCTCGTCGCACTGCATAGTTGAGATAGCAAACTCAACTGAATAAGAATGTGAGTTTAGCGCTCTTTTTAATTAACGCTGTACGTTTAGGATTTGAAGCATTTCAGGCTACATGTGGATACTTTTACGCCCACTGAAGGGCAAATGTTGATCTCTCAAACTTTGAGGGTTTCTAGTCATATCATCGCGTGTGATAATAATAATAAAAATAATAATAATATTAATCCTTGCATTTGATATAGCGCCTGATCACGTCTTCTAGACGTCTCAAAGCGCTTCACAGAATACACTGTAAAGTGAATTAACTTGTGTTTTGAAACCTCTCAACGTGCTACTCGAAACCTTTGGTTTAAGCAAACGTACTGATGCTAATTTCCGTGGCTCGGGTTGCTAACCAGTCAGTGGAATCTTTATGAGACAGAGAGGTTAGTTGGGTTCAAACTGGAGTTGTGAAAACATGGTGATTTAGCCAGGTGTTGAAGACACGTTAATTAAAGAAAAAAAACTGCAATGTTTCCAGCCCTCATCTTTTATCCGAAATCGCTCGTTGCTCGTAATTTAATACGAATGTGCGAGCCGCAACAAGGGGGACAAGTCCGTAAAAATCTAGCAGGAGGAAAATGCTTCTGAGCGTTTTTTTTTTACTCTTGGCTTTGCCGACTCTCATCATGTCACAGAAGTATAACATCTGTTTTAAAGTGTTGAATGTGGTCTGGTGGTGCAATCAAGCCTGCGTGAGTTGCCAGGAGTATGGCAGGGCATGTCTTATGGAACTAATTATTTTGACTTTTCCAGCGATGCATTGGGTGAGGGAGAAAATAAACGGACCCTGTCGACTGACAGCTAATAGGTGTTAAACTGGAAATCTAAATTTGTCTTAAAATACGCTTGTATACACTATCGTACAAGCAAACAGATAGGATTTAATGTGGGCGCTAACAGTGTACATGAGCTGGCTGAATGAGCAGTACTGGCTTCCTAGTGATGTGTAAATAGTTGTGCGTTGGATACCATTAATTGCAGATGAAACCTGTATTTCTTTTTTTAACGAAAACAATGATTTTAAACAGTCCTAGCTTTTTCTAAAAAATATTAACGTTTTCTGCCCTGAACGTTTGCCGTAACTCTTAAATAATAAATAAATAATAATAATTCTTGTACTGTATTTGATATAAGTCTTTTCACGTCTTCTAGACATCTCAAAGCGCTTCATGGAATATACTGTATATTTATGGGCGAAACACGGCAGCCAATTGCGCACAGCAGTGTCCCCACAAACAGTCGTGGATTTAAATGACCAATTTATTCTAGTTTTTTTTGAGAGATTATAATAATGTACATATTACATTTCATACTAGAAAAATAAATTGGGGAGTGAATTTATAATTTTTTAAAAAATAATAGAAGAGCAGGCAGGTCATATAAAGGTTTGTGGCCATTAGTGTTTCTAAACATACTCTGTATGTAGATTAACAGTACAGTACTGTGCGTGCTGAGGGATGGATGACAGTGGTCTGAAATGAAACTTTTACCCAAGACACAGCCAAGCCACTCCCAAACAAATTGTTGTAGGTTGAGTGAAATGGGCTGGATTATAATGAGTTCTCTACTGTAAAAAAGAAACCCATTTTAAAGCCTCGCCTGCTGGCTATGTAAACCGCGCATTACGTTTCACATATTTTTGTGCGTCCCTCTGGCCACTCTGAACGTCACTGATTAGTGAACCATTTGAAGTTTGCACTGTGGGCTTGTGTTGACTGGTACTCATTTCCGAGAGTCTTGACTAATTGCACTTTAAGGCCGTTAACATCCATCAGAGATTAAACTATTAATCTGCTGGGCCAGGGCTGGATTTAAACCAAGATGGTGTAGATTGTCAGTTGCTGTGAAAACCACCAACCTCCCTTTTTTTTGGTATATGTACTTTGTCTTGCCATGGGAGAATACAGATCAGCTGCTGCGTTTGCCAATGTAAAACCCACTCCGGTTCCAGATGTTTTATCACCTGAAGGGCGCTTTTTGAAAATGCTAATTATTATTTACCAATTTAATCTGATGGTGAATTTATAGCATGGAATAAAATTTGTGCAAAATATTTTTTTTCTGTTTTGCCAGTCACTGATATCATCCTCACTAATGACAAAGGGGGGATGAAATTCTCCCCATTTGTTTCACATTAACACCTCTTTAACCCATCATCTCCTGTCCTCTACCCTATTTTTGCCCTTCGTCTTCCTTGCCCTGCCTCTCCCTCTCTATTAATCCGTGAAAACCTCTCCCTCCCTGATATGCCCAGTTCCGACAAAGGGTCGTGGACCCGGAATGTTGACTCGCTTTTCCTTTCTCCATAGATGCTGCCTGACCTGCCGAGTGTTCCCAGCTATTTCAGATTTCCAGTATCCCCCGTATTTTGCGTTTCTCATCATCACTGACGTTGCTTTAAGTGTTGATCATAGAACCATTTGCAATTCAGTAGAGTGGGCATTCACGTTTGATCCTGAGCTTGCTGGAGCCATATCATACTTGCATTTGATATCGCGCCTTATCATGTCTTTGAGACATCTGAAAGCACTTCATCGGATATATAGTAAAGAGAATTGACTGTATATTTTGTGGGCGATGTAGCCTTTTTGTTAAAAACGTAGACTTTTTGTGGGGTTGGGGGAAAGGATTGGGAACATTTAAAGAAATTTGTTTTTAATTAAGATGAATATTGACAATGGAAATAGTTTACTGAAAATAGTTCAAAAAAATATTTAAATGAAGGTAGGTTTTTGGTGCAAGGCTGTGATCGATCAACTTCCCATGCGTTTTTGTTTGTGTGTGTGTTTCAGAAGTCACTTTGGCACAGAAATGGCCTGTGGATGCTGAAGTTTCTCTTGACGAAATGAGTTGGGTTGATGGTAAGGATGAGTGACAGTCTAATATTGTACTTTGTGGAGGTAGAATGAATGCATCAATTTTATTAACTATTAGCTTTATTAACTACATTTATAAAATGTAGTTAATAAAGCTGCTTTTGGTATCCACCGCATGCAAAATCAAATATGAATAATGCATAAAACATCTTTCTCGTTATAGCTGATGAGTGCTACACGTACGATTGCCGATGTGGTGGTGAATTTATTCTTGCCAAAGAAGAAGCTGAAGGAAACGTATCGGTTATCTGCTGCAACACTTGTTCACTCAGCATAGAGATCCTGAAACAGAGCTGAAAACAAATCATCCTCTCAGTTGTTTTAGCTCGGGAGTTACTGGTCAAAGCAGCTTAGCTCAGCTCTAAGCACATCTGGCGTTTGTTTGTCAGCTCAGGTAAAAAAATCACCTCGGCCCAGCCTCCACTTTAGGAGTTGGGTTATACAAACACAACGTTCTTTACATCTTGCAGTGGAACCCATATTTGAGTCAATATGTGTCATTGCAGCCAGAATGGATTTGAATTCTATTCAAAGAAATGTTCCCCCCCCCACCCCCACACACAAAATCCACTTCTTGTTGGCATCAGCTTTTTTCACTGGCTACCCATCCCTGATTCGTATTAATAGTTAAAAGTCATCAATAGTCAGTCAGATGAGCTACATCTCCCATCCAGTAAATTAGTTTGCAATATGTCTAGCTGGCTGCTCGATTCAAACTTGACAGATTAAAAAACACTCCTAAAAAACACGGGAGTGCCCCACCCCCAACCACCCCGTCTTCATAGATTTGGGTGATTTTGGGGGTTCCAGTGACGGCCATTATAAAATACCAATTTAATTCCTATGGAAGAAACGCAACAACTTTCACGATCTAACTTGAGAACACTGCTCCTCATTCCGCCGCGGTTTGTTTCGAGACAACGCAAGGCTCTCTGCCTCCCAAAATGTCCATCCTCACAAGAGCACCCCTGATATAGCTACATGGCTATCAGCCATCCATCCTGTGCCCTTTCTGAGTGAACTTACCAATTAACATCAAATTAAGGACAATTTAGTGCTGTAAGCCCATGCCTCCTAGGAAATCGATAGAAATCGCCGAAACTTAGTTCACATCGAACGCTTGAAGCCAACAGAGTTGAGATACATGTTCTTCCTATGAAAACCCACTGGATGCAAACACAGACCCCAGAGGTGAAGGGCCAATATTCTAACCCACTGCAGCACCCAGTCCCCCCTGGCTCTGTTTCATTCTGATTAAATCGAATACAGCCACTTTACTGTTCATTAGCACATGGTCCAAATCATCACTTGTACGTGGAGGGGGTCTGATCATTTCTAGCCGTACAGTTGAAATCTATTGAAACCTCCATACACAAAGGTCCTAGCAAAAGTAAAACTTCAACCAAAAAGACTGCACCAAGTGTAACACAGCAGGAGATGACGTATTAATGACAACATTTCCCTTTAGTGCTGTAAACCCTTTGTTGCCAGATATTACCAGGCAAATGTGAATATTTCAGATGGGGATTGTATCTTTAACTGATACAAGAGGACCTGGATTTGATTCCCGGGCCGGGGCAGAACCTTAGTCAAGTTTCCTTATTCCACTTGCCTGTTTACCCAACAGTAAATGGGAATTTGGTTGTTAAATCGATTGCTGGATCTTTTTCTGTTGATAAATAATCCCATTACCCGGGCCATCCATAAATAAAATTGGTCATTTTCAATTCACGACTGTTTATGGGGACACTGCTGTGCACAATTGGCTGCCGCGTTTCACCCACAAAATACAGTCAGTCCACTTTACAGTGTATTCCGTGAAGCACTTTGAGACGTCTCAACGACATGTTAAGGTGCAATATGAAATGCAAGGATTATTATTATTACAAAAGGTCAAGTGTGGCACTGATGGATGTTGAAGCATTGCAGCTCTAATATGGAGAGTCTGTTCTTTGACAGTTGTGAGCTTTGTGTTTGGGATTGGCAGTTTACAAACACATGGGTGGCAATTGATATTAAAGTGTTTTGTAATGTTTTATTTATTTGTGGTAAAATGCCCCCAAAAATGTATCAACTGTGCCTAGTGATGCAGAAATGTGCTGTGTTGCCTTATAGTATAGACTGTGTGATGTCTAATGGGGAACGGCACTGCCTGTTTGTTGTACTAAGCCATTCAGACTAGTGAGTTGGTTGCAGGTTTGAAACTCCAGCTGTGCTCAGTTGGCTGACGTCTTCTGTGGGAACAGTAGGGTTCCCACTATCAGACCGGGAAGGTGAAAAATCAGCCAGGTTCTGTTAGGTGAACCCAACTAAAAGTCCTGCTTTCAGGCAACACACCATAGTACTGTACTGTACATTCAAACTAAAGTCTTAAAGTAACTTGGAAACATCCACTCTCCCACTTTCATCAACTCAGCACCTTTCTTCATTAACACAAGTACTCCAATATCACGATGCCATTAATTATACAGATAAAAGAAAATTATGCATTGTGATCCCTGTATATGGATTCTTCAATTAACTTAGCTGATTGCCACATCTGTTTAAATAATACATAAAGTTTTGCTGATTAAATTAAGCATGTAAAACCTACCACATTGGAGATAGAATAATAATATGATGAATAATAGATCGCATTTCTTCTGGACAATGAATTTTTGCTGCAGTGTGAGAAACACAATTATTTGCAGGCAATAAATATTTCATTTGAAGGAAAAAAAACACCTTTATGTTTCCTTGTATATTTTTGAATTGAAACAAGTACAGTTTGGTACTGTTGAACATATTAGACTCAGAAATAAAATAGAACAGGTGAAATGTGGATTTCCTAAACCTGGAAGCTGGTGCATATGCTAATTATTTCTGATGGATGATCCTGAGCATCACTGCTGTACTCTATCTGCCGAATAAACTGAAATTCAATATTTTGACATTTAGCACACGAGTTGTGATCAAAATATCACTTGAGTATAAGGTATATACTCACTCGATGTGGGACAAAGTGACAGGAAATATATATAGTGTGAATGGTGTGGCCTGTTGCAACAAATTATAAAATGGACAAGTAAGTGTTCTCCTATTTTAAGTACCGAGTTCAAAGCATGGGGTTGTGTCACAGGGAGGAAATCACTCATCAACAGATGTAAGGTAGCAAGTCAAATGTTTGAAGACAAAGGAGAATTTTGAAATTGCGGAGAATTCCTTTTGCACATCAATATGGAGAAAGAAACAGAACATTCAATTACAGCTAACATAGTGGCAGAAGTGGAGTACAATAGAAACTTGCAGTACACCAGGCGTTACTAACTCCCGTCAATATGTCTTGTAGCAACTTCTCCCGGCTGTGAAGAACACCCCTTTAACATTTCAAATGGATTTGGGATACTGTTTGTTTGGCTATTCGTCTTTAAAATGATGCCACATAAAATTGTACCACAATTACCTGTTATTACAGGGGAGTGAGTGTGTGTGTGCGTGCGCGCGTGGCTGCATGAAAAAATGATCACTTGAAAGGAAACGGTCTTCAAACTATAATTTGTTCCTCTTGTAGTATAATTTATCTTTATTATAAACAGTTCAAGTACAGTGCATTGTTTCACAGAAACCACTCACACTTTATCCACTTGCAAAGTGCTTGTCAACACTATGGTAGGAAAAGAACTGCTGGGCTTGTGATATGACAAACGGAGGAAAAAGTCTCTTTCACTAAAAAAAATCAAAATATGCTTTGTCTACTTTGTTCTTTGGGAAAGAATTCGATCATTGGGGCTTTCTCGCAGAACACCAAACTCATGTAGAGGCCAAATCTGTAAGGTAAAATTATTCATACTGTGAAGGCATATAGGAAATCTTGTGTAAATTTCTCTGAATGCATTTTTTGGACGAGGGAATGTACATGCTCGGACAATCAAACGCTATCCTGTATGTCCGGAGCCGGAATGGTTTACCTTGAAACATGCACGGCCCCGTATCAGTGCATAAGGAACTGGTCCATAGCTTCTGGAATCGGTAGAATTTTGGAGGTTGTCACCCTCCAGCCAAACGTGGCCTTTTGGTACCTAAACCAAATAAGACAATTATGTAAAAAATATTGAACTGCATTGCAGTACGTGGAGAAAACGAGTCAATCCAAACACATTCACAAACACTACTGATAATAATAAGAATAATCCTTGCATTTGACTTAGCGGCTTTTCACATCTTATTGATGTCTCAAAGCGCTTCACATAAGAGACTGTAAAGTGAATTGACTGTATATTTGTGGGCGAAAGGTTTAAGGGAAGGTCACATGGCTGTTTAGCAGCCACTCTTCACAACGCCATTCTTTTGCAACCAGCAGAGAAGCCCACTGCAGTGATGGACTTCTGCACAGTTAGCAACCTCACTGCTGTCTATCACATGTGCACTGCAGGCAGATCAATGACAGTGCTGTGTTCAAATCAACTGCACAATTGCAAAGAATATAGTAAAAAAAAATGACTCAGTGAGGAAAGCATGTTGGCACATTAAATACCAAGACATTAGGATTAGAGTACACAGAGGCAGTGGAGCCGTTCGCAATTGTATGAGCAATAACAGGTCACCAAGAGTGGTACTGAACAAACCTCTCGGGACAATCCTTGGGCCTATCCATTGTGCCAAATTTGGGAGGAAGGAAAGGGGTCATATCAGTCTTTCGGTACAGACAGAAATATTAAATGTTTTATAATATTAAATAAATATTAACACAAGTAGCATGGTCAAATAAGATCCAAGCAGTTTGATTCAATCATGCATTAATGACCAGGGCATATTTCTGATGTGGAAGTAAGACAGAACAATATTTTGGCATCAGTTATGAACAGATCATTAACACATTCTAAGAGTTTTGTAATGTGATTAAGGCTAATTAAAGCATGATTAATGGAGCAGGATATGAAGCAAAGGGGAACAAGGTCATCTTCTACCCAGTTGGGACTGTCAAGATCATATCAAATTGATTTCAGAATTAACTCGATAATAAAGTTAGCAGTGGCAATGTTAAACTTTACCAGTCAGTAAGCGCCATCAATATGCTCAACCAATTCTCTGCTATCCTCGCTCAATGCATGTGTAACTACACTTAAACAATGGGAGTTGTGCAGTAATGTAAATTGCAGGTCCTGGGCAATGTTTGATTTGAGTTGAAACTTTAGTAAACATTCTCTTAAACAAAAGCACTTCTTCTGCTTTTCATAAAATTCAGAAACTACTTCTCTCAGCAGTTCAGTTGGTCCTTCACATTTTGCTCATGACCCTTTGTTGGACTCTGCTGTTAAGTGTTACAATTAATGCAAGAATTCCAGTATCCAAATGTTGGATTTGACCCTAACGTCTTATTTCAGGGAATTAATAATAAGATTTGCATCATCATTCCATGTGCAAGACTGTGACATTGCCTAACACTAGAATGTGTGACTGGACAAGAACATTGACCGGGGAAGCCAGATAGCATTCCTCATTGGCCCCAACATTTCGAGTGGTAAAATTAATGGGCATTCATTGCGTTTAAAACCGGAGATAGTCTGTGTTATTTTACAAAACAGCTTTAGAAAACAGCACTCAATCAACATTGTTTGCTGTTTTGAGTAAGAATGCTATTGTGGACTATTTTAACCTTCCTAAAGTAAATTCTTGTCTGTGTTTATAAATAATTAACAGCCTACTGTACTACCGCATCGGCTCAGACAATGAGAATATGTCAAGAGTGCTTGCTCTGTCCCCTGTTCTACAAAAAGCTAGTTAATGATATAAAAAAAAATTCTGGATGAAGCTACAAGGGTTAGAGCAACATGACAAGGTCATTAATTTATTAGACTTCAAAAGGGGTTATTAGAATTTTCATGAAAGATCTGGCCTGCTGTCACAGCCACAGCAGGAACAGGGAGGCCATACAATGATCAGCGTCCTGGGGCCTGCACCAAGGCTAGACCTGCCAGTGGGCCTGTGAAGAACCAAATGGTAATTGATTGTGACATCAATTATGAATAATCTCATCACTTTATCAGAGTGGGCTTGTCAGAGCTCTAATTAAGCCCACGGTTCTCCGTACATGCATCAGGAACAACACATTATATTCTAATAATGGTCATCAAGAACCAGCTAAAGTCTCTTTTCATGTTCTGCAACTTAATGATCTAGACCTACAAATGACAAGAACCTCTAATTGCCTATATATGGTGTGTATTATCATTGTTACAAATCAGAGGTTAAATGCTGGAAAAAATTGAGTGATGAATAAGGTCTAAAGGGTACCTCCGTATGCAGTATTACACGGTAACCCTGGGCTCAAGGTATATGCACTAAATAAGTCAGTTAATACGAATGCTGAAGCATGCAAAATGTTTCCTTTATATCATTGTGATAAGCAAACACCATTAGCAGTGCACATACATATTGATTGGCAGTAATGCAGTCTGTAAATACCCAGAAAATTAAGTTGTTATTCTATCTCTAGCAGCAGGTTTTCATTAGGTGATAAGTGGCCATTGATCTCTTTAGGATGGGGTCTATATTTCTGTAATAACAACAAGAGTATGGAAAGGCTACCCAATCATGCTAACATCACTGATCTTTCTATTGCAGTTAGGTTTCATACATCACATTATAATGAGGTACAAGTGAAGACATTTAATTCTGTTTACTTTCTAATACAGCGTTCCATAAATCTCATGTTACCTGAGAAATATGACAAAGAATCAATTCTTATTAACCTACATGTTCAGCATTCAAATGAAAAATTACTACAGAGGTGCACTACATCAACAAAACAGCCCTTCAGATAAAATCAGCTAAAACTTTCAATTCAACAAAAATGATGCTTCTATGGAAAAGCAAACATGAAAAAGTTATAATTTTTAAAATCTATTAAGGAAACACTTGCGATGACCTTTGAGCTAATCTTGGCACATTTGGCTTGGTGAAATGTTAATGGACAGTCGAAACCTCATAGCCTTTTCCAAATATTGCTCCTGTTTTCTTCCCTTAACTTAGCACTTGTCTCACTACAGGAACACATTTTTCAGTTCACTGCCAGCTACATTGCTGAACTTGCTCTGTTCACATGCAGGTTGTCCTCCCGAGAAAACAAAACAACCAAATATTTGCTAGTGTTACAATCCAGTTGATCAGTGTGCACGATAAACTGCTGTACATTGTTGTACTTACGTAGTTATCACCTCGAATTCCCAAGCTAAAATTTGAGTTTCTAACAACTTGGAAGAAAAATGTTCCTTTATTTTATTTTGCAGCCAACACAATCCTTTTTCTACCTTCATCAAAGAGCACAGATCATATTATCCTGACTGAAGTCCACACAGACACATGCACATTTCAGCAGAAGTCACTGGACATTAAAATGATCAGGAGTGAGAACACTGGCCTGATGGGCTACTTTTTCCTCCCAACGAGAGAAAAATTCACCCCTGTGTTTCTAAGGAATTTATTTCTAATGAATACTGTATGTGTACAGCTTGCTTACTTCTACAGATTGTCCCCGAGATGGAGATATCCGTGTTCACCATACCTAGCTGCTTGGAGATACAACCCATTGCCTATCCTAAAATTGAGGTCTTGTTGATGTGCAAAGCTCCATTAATCCAGCAAGTTAGTTTGAAAGATCTACAAAAAACCTACTTGAACATTTCCAACGGAGCAAACCCTGGTAATATAACTTGCAGTATTTTTGTTGGTAACTCAGTACGCAAGCTGTTTAACTGTCAAGACCAGTCAATACCAGAAAGGTTAAAGTTTGATGTCGAATGTCACACAGAATCCAGTGGAGATTGGTTTTATAACATCACTAGCTGTAGACAATGGGTTGTTGACAGAGATGAAATCTAGTTTTTCACATTGACCCCATGAATTGCATGGGGTTTTGTCCACATCATTTCAGCTGTGGATCATAAATATCCCACAGTTTTATAGCCAATATAATTTCTTAAAACTAAATTTCACAATATTTCAGAAGAAATTCTAAGAAAGTCTGAATCAGCAAAATCAATATAGCTGTTGTTGCACATTGTTGCATTTTTATTATATAAATCTTAATTAGAGGCAATTAGACGACTTAACTCAAAATGATCTCCACTTAGTGAAACTTACTTGGTAAATAATAGAAGGAACCGGTCAAGTTCCTCATTAAGGTGGCCCGGAATCTCCCAAGAAGTGGAGGTTTTTGACCCGACTGGCCTTAGTAAAAAAAAATCTGGACATTTGCTGTGCTGACTGACACAATAGTAAGATGCGGTGAGAAGCCTACAACCAATGTCAAAAATCATCAGGAATTCCTGCAGAGCAGCTGATGGGATTTGACACATACATAGACAGGAAAAAAAAAAGTGAACCTAGACGACATCTTTACACATCTCAATCAACATTTCTTGTACCAGATCTCTGTCGCAGAGATGTTGAGTTTCCTCTCCTTTTAAACTCTAACTTTTTCTTGCCTGTGTATATCTGTGTATCCATTTGGTAATAATGCAAATTTAATTTAAGTTTTCTGCAGATCAAACACTTGTATCGAACAAGCTCAAGGGTAGACAACCAAAAAGTTTAGACCAAGCATTTCAGAGAAAAAGAACTTGAGAAACCTGAACTTTTTGAAAATGAATTTATGGTGGCAAATGTTCAAACGACCCCTTTTCTCTTTAGGACTAGTTTCAGAAACATATTTCAATTTAAATGCTGGTCAAGTGTATTTGGGCACCAAACTGTCAAATTTGCTATTCTCAACCAAATCCAATATTGATGCTGTGTATAGAAAGATGGTTTCATATCTTGTCAAGCCTGAAAAAATGTTGGTTCAGTTAAATTATCCATTGACCCATTTCAGTTTAAGTCTGGTGAAATCAATTTAACAAACATAGCCACCAATAGCTTAGATTACTAAATGTAACAGCAAAGAGCATTGGTTACCAAAATAATGACAACATGGTGAATAACTTCATTGCAATTGCTATTGCTAACAACAGAAGTGTGTTATTCGGTTAATTTTAACACAGCCACAATTCCTTTTCATAGACGCTTTGCAAAGCTTATCCCATGGTTTCCATTTCAATATAACTGAAACTCAATAACCAGCCAAACGGGCCCTGGAACCCTAAAACATAAACACTTCTGATCTCTTTTCACTTTTAGGGGAAATCAAAGGTAGAAAAATATTTCAGTTAGGGCACCCATTCTGTTCTTTAAACTTCAGCGAAACCTAATTTTGATGTGTAACAAAAGAAACAGTTCCCCTTTCTGCCTTATCCTTGCTGAGATCTTACAAAATGCCTTCATTGCTGGCTTCATGGCCACAAATGTGATTGCCTCATAGCCTGCGGGTGTTCATTTAACAAAGGAAAAGTTTTTTGGGGGAATAAACCACAGGTGCTACCTTTCTTGATTAAAGTGCAAAACAACGAAAGGAAGTAAAATATTATCCTGCAAAGGGTTGGCACTGTAATGAAATTCATGTCTTTGACTAACTAATTAAATGAGGACCACTAACCTCAAAGCATTACTGTTACATTGCTGCAAAATGGACTGTCGTCTACTGTTACATTGCTGCAAATTTACTTTCCTAGAAGGATTGTGTTTCAAAGTTCAAACTACTTGTCATGAAGTACACAAATTAGTTTTCTTTAAAAGGATTCCTCCTTCCATTTATACACTTTTCTCCTTTATGTTTGTCTCCCCACGGACAAAATGGTAGGTGATCTGCTCCCAAGTCTCTTTGAATTTCAACAGAAACCTGCCCCTGGTAGTCTATCACTCTTAACTGTGGCCAATCACCAGATTTACATTGAAAAATAGCTTGGATCTCACCATCTGGTTTGCGGCCAGCTTGGGGTTTGAACTGAAATAGGTTTTGAATGATTTATCGAATTTTGAAGATGGTTCCAATAACTGTAATTAAGTGGGAATGTTAGTTTGTACAAGACACTGTTAAAGTATTGCTCTCAGTTTTGGGTGCTCCATTATGGAATGGACGTCAGCTTCATGTGCGCCTGGGTCAGCACCTTTCAAATCAGGAGGATCTCCCAAGTAGCTGAATAATTGGACAATTTCGAATCCAAGCTGCGGGTCTGGGTCAGAGAGGGTGGGGAAAAAGAGTGACCAAACTCATGATTGAAGAGAAGGGTCTTGAAGGAGGCACGTGAGGGGGTGAGGCGGAGGAATGCGGAATGGAGTTCCAGAGGGAAGGGCAGAGTGGCTGAAGGTCCATCCATCAATGGAAGTGGATGTGCGAGACGGTGGACGTGAAAGCAGGCTGTGCGGAAGTAGCAGGAAAATTGGAAGTGGTTTAGGAGGTCGCAGGTGCAGAAGGGAGCAAGGCCATGGAGGGCTTTGAAAGTGAGGACCAGGATCCTGAACTGTATCCTCTGTGTGATGGGGAGACAGTGGCATCAGGTGAAGGTGATAGGGTCGCAGAGCCTGGTGTGGGAGAGGACACGGGCTGCAGAGTTGGAGGATTTAGTGTAAACTAAGGATGGAAGATACAGCAGAGATTTACTAAAATGATGCCCGCCTCGAGAGGTTAATCAGTGATTGTCCAGCACCTTGGGACGTCCTCCTGACGTGAAAGGCGCTATACAAGTGTAATTTTTTTGTTGTTGTTATCGATGTGTAGAGAAGCCAGAAAGATTGGTGAAGTGACGGGAATAGTTCATTTTAGGTTTTCAATATTATAAAGTACATAGACAGATTATTATTTCTATTTATTGCTAATTCAATAATAAAGGGTCATACATTGAGATATTATTAGATAAAAGATTAAATATTCAATAAGGAACCAACGTTTGAGGCAAATGCAAAAGCACCATTAACTGAGCAAAAAAAAGTTACAATTTACTACCAAGATAAGTCTAAGGTGAGAAGTATGTTTGGTTTCTAAAGCAAACTAATCCCAACAATATTTTTTAATCTAACAGGCGAGTAGCGATGGATCCTATTACACTTACTGACAAGCAGTATATATGTACTACTTGTGTTAACCGATATCCACATCAACAAGCAATCTCAGCTATAAACACCACAGGCAGATGTTCTGTTTGACATAGACGACTGCTTCAGGGTTAAATGCTCTGGGTAAGCCTAGCTATTCCTCCCCCCACCCCATCCATAAACTAACAGAGTGACATTTACCTTCATACACAATTATGTTAGTCATAGACTTCCAGGATGAATGGGCTGTGTCACCTCAGCAATGAACTCCACTTTAGCACAAGAGTAAACACATTTCTCCCACATCAGCGAATGCTAGGACATTAGCAGTTTGCTGTGATTGATTGTGAAGAAACCATTGCTGTGAAACACACGCGTCGCTCGGTCCTTTATCACTGTGAGTGGCAAGAGACGCAGTTCCTTATTTACAGATCCTGGGTGAATAAAGTGACATTATCTCGTTCTCCTCCTGTTTAAGTGACAAGTGGGTTTATTCTATCAACAGTTTATGATGCTGAGAGTATTTTAATCTGATGGCTCTGTGAACAGAGGAGGCAAAATAAACCAGAACCTTTGCAACCCAGAACATATGGCAAAGTGAGGCCTAAAGCTAATGTAAATTGTTTTAAAAGCAAAGGTAATGAAAGCAGTAGTTTTTAGACAAGAAACATTTTAATTATAATCCTTGATTAAATATTAGTGCTTTCAAAGCCAATCATATAGCTAGCAATGAATGTTCAAATTACATATTAACCTGGTTTTGTTACTCCAGATGACCCAAGGTTTAAATTTTACAGTCTATTTACTTGATTAAGTAGGACTTTAGGGCTGAAGGGTCATACAATTAGTGACCTACACCGTACAATTACATTGAAGATTGCAGAAATAACTTGATGATCCCGACGCTCTTTTCTACTTTCTGTTCAAAATAATTCCCACTGGAAAAATATATTTGTGAATATATCTTTCACCTCAGCAGTGAATCCCCACCTACTCAGTTGTCACATGGCTTCAGTGGCTTGTGTTTCAAGGAGGAGCCAGGTGAATCCCAGAGCATCACCCAGAGTTTAATGGGGTACTTCGGACAGACCTGCAAGCTCTCTCAGAACTACACAAGACCAGACACCACCATTGTAAGCGAATGTTACAATAATAAGCCTTGCATCCGATATATTCGTTTCTACTAAAGGATATATTTTATAATATAGATTCCTCATTCCCTACACTTTAGCCACAATTATAAGTTATTATATGTTATATGTGATCACTTATCATCATTTTCAAAATCACTTCCCATGCAAAGAAATACAAGGAAAATATTTCAAATTGCTTACAATAGCAGATAACTGCTTAGCTTAATGCAATTGACTCTTTTGTTTTTTTTTAGTAACAAGTGTAGTCTAATACTGCAAATATTTTCTGAATAACAAATATAAATCGGCTCTCAGTAAAACACTCTAAACTATTTATCAGGATATCCAAATTTACCGTTTACAACTTAATTGATGCCTCAAATTACTAAAAACTTGCATTTTACACCAACCTAATTGCCCTGATCCTTGCTGCTAGTTATGAAATTCGAGTGCATGTGAAACATAGGTATATCGAGTGTCAGCAATTTGTTCAGCGCCAAAATTTATAAACCAACAGAACAATAAGCTCAAACGATCTGAGATACCAAACATCCCTGAGAATAGCTTTCATTAGAAAATGGTTCTGCTCCAAATAGTCTGGAGGGCTAGAAATGCAAATGTAGCTCACATTGGTAAATTTAATAAGAACATTCTATTTTCCAAGAAAGCGTCATGACTTGGCAGAAATACATTCGTTACATTATATTTTTACCAACTGACACCGTGCATCCATTGTAGGTTATGCATCACATTCACCTTCAGTGGAAAAACAACTTATTTTTTACACTTCTTTTTCAATACTTTGGAAAACATTTTGTATTTATTGAAGTCAAGATTATCCAGGATGGCCCTCTCTGTTGGAATGTGCACTGATTGAGTGTGGGTCACTTATACTGCAGGTCTCCTATGGATCTTCGCTGTGCCAGAAAGTGTAATAAACCTGGATTCTGGTGCTGACTTCTCAGGCTAAATAAAGGCCACTCTTCAGGTTATGCTGCTGTGGTCAACTGCACACTGCAGTGAACTACAACAACCCAGAAGCAGGACAGCAAGGCAATTTTTTTTTCCACAGATCCTATTATAAATTCATGTTTTGGATATGAAACACTAGGTACTAATGCAGCTGCCCTGCACTGAAGTACGTACATTAAAATTATGATTATTATCTGTTCTCTCAGCCGCAATTAAAGCTTTCAGCCTCTGGTATCTTACTGCATTTCATATATATTTATTGGAAATTACAAAACAAGGGTCCAGTGGGAGTATCTGGCCTGCAGGTGAAATTCAGTAGCTTACAGACCAGCCTGTGACAAACACTGATTAATTTACAGCATTTCATAAGGCAAACGCACATTATAGAATTATATGGTGTAAACCCATTTTAACATCTTTAGCAAGATGTCAATTATTGTAGTATACAAGATTGTTTGCATCCTCTCACTCAAAAATCCTACTAGATATGTAGCAATTCCTTCTCAGTCTTTGTTTATTTTATAAACGGAATCCTCGAATTCCAATTTTCTCAGCAATCACCATCCCACATCATTCTTTATTCCCTGAGTGAAAAGACAGGTATTTCCACTACACCAGAAGAGAGCTCTAGCACACAATTATACACAAAGGAAGCCATGACCTAAGGTAATTTAAGCAGTAACTACTTCCCACGTAGATATCCTAGCCCATACCATGTTAGTTAAAGCACGGACAGAAGCATTGTATATCTTTTCACACTCTTTTTTGGTTTAACAGGTGGAGAAAGGCATAGCATCAAGGTAAAGACATAAACATACCGAGTGGATCATCTATTTGGATCTAAGTAACAAACCAAAGGAAGGACTGAAATATGTGTGTTGTTGCAACCTCTGTTTCTATGTAATTGTTAAATCGCAGCATAAAGGTACTCACATATATGTGACTCCTAAATAGATCATGTGGGTCACTGGTGTACACTTCGTCTCCTTCCAGACCAATCAGTCTTTTGCAAATGCTCATCTTGGGGTTGTTTGGATTTTTAGCAATTATAATGTCACCTCTGAGAACATAATCCAAACAATATCAGCAACATATATTTATTCACAATTCACATGTGTTGTGCAGTCAGTTGTACAGTATCTTCCTTTAAAGGTGGTAGTGTACTGGGGATTGTGTGGTATTCTCTAAGTGTGTGACTGTCTTTATAAATGCAAAGTCGCAAGCTTTTGAAAATATTACTTTGTAAGGAAAATGCTAAATGCAGTACAGTTTACTCTTTCCCAGTATATATTGAATTAAACAATAGAGCATTATATTTCCAACACAACTTATACAATTTATTTCCCTGCAACTTTTCAAATTTGAATAGGCCCATCAAAGGAATCTTCATGAATACTTAGTGATATGAAATATTCTGACGTCATTTTTTGAACTCTAGATAGCTATTTAGTGATAAAGAGATTTCTTACAAACTGATAACTTACTTGTCAATGCGGTAAAACTGTCGACTGAGTCTTTCACAGATAATTACATCATACGTCTTAATTGTAGGCTCCATGGAGGGGCCAGAGCACTGGAACATAAGAAGAAAATAACTCAATATGGTTTAAAATGAATATTGATTTTCTGCACAAGGAAAGAGGCTTGTGATTCCAGAAGTAAAATTTGGAGGATTAATCATGAGTTTTGAGGGCACAGGGGATGGCAATACTAATTCAAACTGATTCAAACTGTAGATTGCAGATACAGTATATCTAAATATCACTCACAAATCCATAACTTGTCTTCCCTAGTAACTGAATCATCTGAGGTTCAGGTCATTGGTTCCTAAAATGAGAAGTGTGAAATAGATGTCCTTGTGCATTGAAGTAAACGGTGGTTAAACTAGCTCCAAAGTGTCCAGTTATGTTGCTTCCCCTATAGTAAACTGAGACCGACAGCAAGCAGACAGACAGTTTTAATTGACACAATACTATTCAACAAATCTGCACTGTTGGACTCTCACCTCATACAACTGGCAATCTTACAGGAAGACTTTCTACTTTATATAACATGAGGATTCTCAGTCCAGTGCTCAAGACTGACAGTAGGAAGATTATTAGTAAATATCAAATATAAAAAATACTCTATGACAAACCCTTAGGGATAATTCTATTATGACAGACTTTGAGGCAGAAGGATGTTTTACTGCTGATGCTAACAATGAATAATCATTATCTAATGCTTGAAAACACTGACCAGAACTGAGGAAAAAACATTGCTTTTGATTCCGCATCAGAGAATGTAATTGCCGATTGTATCATAGGCTTCCTTTAAACAATGTTTTCTGACATATTTGACTTATACTCAATAGGTAAGGATAGAAATTCCAACCAAAGTGAGGAAAGAACATTATGAGGACTAACAGCAACAGATCATAATTTGATTAAGTTACCTGGTCCTCTGCTGTGTTATTTCTCGATCCTATTAAGCACAAGCTTTCCACACCTTTAGCAAAATTCTCAAGATGAAAGCTCAATAAAATTAGCTCTAATACAATTCTTGCTCATTACGAGTATGTAAGAATGACATTTGTCTATTTTAAGGTATACAACAAAATATTTTCCAGTACTAGAGTAGTTTATTGTGTATCAGAAACATACCATAACGATTTCTCCAAGGTACTCAAAAGTGCAGTGCACAATGCAACCGTATTGAATAGTAAAGCCTGCTAACCCCAGGACTCTTCTAAATAATCTTGTTAACATGACAGGTCCACTCTGCATAAATTGTCCAATTCCTGGAATCCAAAATAAAAAGATAATGTATTATCAAATGCTCAGAAATAGTTTTTATCAATATCACATTTATTTTATCAATTTGAAACTGAATGTCTCAAATATTTATATCAACCAATACAACAGTATCAGAAAATTCATTAAAACTATAATAATAAGCCTAGCATTTGATATCGCGCCTTAATGCATCTCAAAGAATCTACTGTGTATTTTATGGTTTGCTATGCAAGAGCGAATTGGTGCAGTGAATAGCTAAGCCATGTAACTCTGAAGGCCCAGGTTTGATCCTGTCTATGCTGAGTAGCTGATCTAAGATAAGTGTCATTAATAATAATCCTTGCATTTGATGCAGCGCTTTTCACATCTTATCGACGTCTCAAAGCGCTTCACAGAATATACTGTAAAGTGAATTGACTGTATATTTGTGGGATATAGTGGCACTTTCAACTTGCAGCAAAATTGCAGTTTTTAATTTTTTTTCAATGAGGCTTTCACAATAATGACAGTACCCAATGATCAGGGAAATTATCTTGATCGATTTTTTCCTGTATTTTGTTTCCAAAAAGGATCATTCCTGACACACCAAAAAATTGATGGGGTGGAGTCAATACTGTTGGTCATTCTGTGACAAAGTTGGGGGTGGGCCTCTGAAACAAAGCAACACGGAGAAAAGACCGCAGTGAATGAAGTAGGACACTGCAATGGAAATCATAGTAGGTTCATGTGTGAATGATAGTTAGAATCAATCTGTATGTGTCTGAAATTAGTGTAAATCAGTATTAAGTGAAAGTCTTCATAATAAAATTGGTTTAATCAGGAAGCTGTGAGTGTCAAAGGAGTTTGTCTCTTCAAATAGTCAGTATTTACACACTGAAGATCTAAGGTCCGAGAAAAAAAAGCTAATGTCATGTGAGTACTATGATTTGGGGAAATAAGGGAACAATCTGAACACAAGCATGCACGTTCTGAGAATCAGTTGGGGTAAGTCATATTGCTAGATTGTCTTGGAAAAAGTAAAAGTAACAGAGATTGGTATCAAGAGTATTTAAATAGTGTTAGTGGCTGCAATAGAGCACCATATACAGTATTGCATTTCTTCATTGACATTAGAATGTGACTAGTAATTATTAATACAGCAGCTACACAATAATACCACTTAGCAATATGATACGAATGGATACTTCCATGAACTTAACATTTCCTAGAATTCTTCACTGAAGAAATAAACAGTATTACATAGGGACTAAATTAGTTGGGATTTATGGATTTAGAATTTTCTTTATTTAATGCCACAATGTAATTAGAATATTTCCCTCGATGACCAAAATATTATTCAACTGTTTCATGTTTATATCCAAAATCTGTTTAATGAAGAATGAAAATACAAAATGATACTCTGAATTGTGCTAACTTAACATAGAAAGATGTACAGTGTGGCTTTCAGTTTATATATTGTAACTAATAAGTTGCAATGGGTTCTTACGCAGCATACATTCAAATTTAACACTAAAATAGAAATCACTTTGAGCCCCTGACTGAGATCTAAGAGAATAGGAAAGGATTATTTCCCAGTCACTGGCAGCAAGATTGCCAGATGGTGCCCAACATTTGAAGGTGCTCCCAATAATCCCATTACATTTCCACTATATCTTACAAACATCAAAAATATCACCAGGCCTTTTCATCTCATGTCTTTAAAATGACTGGAAGTCACTTTACCTGAAAAAAGTAAAATCCACACGCTTCAGCAACCAGTGGATGCAATGAGAATGGCAAATGTGATCCAATTTCACTGTGCTGGTGGCCTCTATTCCCTGTCCAATAATACATCTGTTAGAAAATCCTAGAGCTACAAACCAAGTTTAATCCTACTGGGGACCTCATGTTGGTCTTGTCTTCCAAACAAGCAGCAGGTTCTGGTTGATTCTGCTGCTGATTTCTGTGAGTGTCTGGGGATGCTCTCAAATCCCAGCTCTACTAAGAAGAATAAGCCAAGGATCACATAGCATGACCCCAAAACCCTGATATGACTATATTCTGACCCAGGGGCATTCATTCTAGGTGAAGATTAGAACTTTGCATAATAAGATTACACGGCAAGTGAACGATATCAAGGGACTATCCATATGCACTTGCCTTGTTTTCTATGGCCAGGCTTTGCTTCATACTAAAAGAAGCTTGTTCCTTCTGTTAGAAATGACAGGGATTCACATAAATTAGTTGATCATTTCAAGCTTTAATATAGCTTCTATTACATCTCTTTTGCTGACAGCTTCTTTGCAGATCTGAACATTATTCTTTTATTCTTTCACTTTATCATCCTAATTTTAATTTGCTTGTGCACAGATTTTGCTATAAATTTACACCCAGATTGACTTTACAGGGGATTATAAAGTGCGCATATTGCAACAAAAAAATTAATAGTATTCTTTTTTAGTCAAAACATCTGAGTTTCGTTATTCATGTGTTTCATTAAAGAAAAGTTCCCATTAATTCAAAAGACAGTGCCATTTAAAAAATGACTTTCCAAAAGTAAAATTATAATGACATTCATTCTATAATTATGTTTTAAATAATTTTAGTGAATATTAACTGCAACACTGACTATATCATGAAATTGCTAAATACTATTGAAAGGTGTTCACCAGTATATCAATATATTAGTACAGTATATAAAGAAAATGATGTGTGTGACCATTGATCCTAGACTGAAAGAGTCAAGTTAATGTCCAACAGTTGAAAAACAATCCTGGGAAGCATGTGGAGAGCAATGATCACAATTCATAACATATTATTGCTCATGCTATATAGATTACCGGGAAGGCTGATTCTAGAACAGTCTGCATTATACCATACCTTAAAGATTTATATTCTCCGCAGCAGTGAGATCTACAGAAGATCTTAACAGTGACAAGTCAATGGAATTGTTCATCTTTCACAAATTAAAACAAATTAAAATCTTATTGAAACTAAACTTAAAAAATACATTAAAAACTAGTTTTAAGTATAAATTCTATGTCTGTTATAAATTGATGGGGTCAGCTTTGTAGGAATTTTTCCAGTTTATCTATAGCTTCTAACTGCACCTGACACCCATCATCATTCTAACCGTCCTTATTTATAAATGTGTTATTTCAGATTTCTTTCTACGCCTTGACTCGCTTCTCTAAAAACTACGGCTACCTGAAACATCGTTTTATTGACAGTTTAATTCAAACATAGTTTTTTTTAACTGTAGATTAGATATGACATTTTTCGCTTTTAAGACTGGAATTATTTTCAAGTTTGATCAAAAAGCCCATTATCAGAACAATACATGACACCTTACAAAATTGAACAAATAGGCTTCAAAAATCTCAATCCAACGCTTATGTAATTGAACTGTTTTTCTGTCACTGATCAGTTATGACAGGGAAGCTGCTGTTTTCTTCCCTTTTTATTCAACAAACAAAAAAACACCTTTCGTCTCATGCCCATGAATGAGAACAGCAACATCCATCCACTTTTAATCCCCAGTCTTCAAAACTCATGAATAAAAATTAATCGTTTCACTCGAACATCCTAAATATGCTGAGCCTATTAGACAAGAACAAAAGCATATGCACAAAAGAGTTTTAATAATTTTCAAAGGCTGTCAGAATAGCGTTCTCATTTGAATTATAAATTGCAAAATATGCAATGAAGGCTCTGGACTACAGTGCAGTTAAGCAGATTACACAAAACCCTGCGTTCAGTATGATAATGTGCTCACGGCCTCCCAGATGGGAGTCTGAAATAAAAAGGCTATCACAGTAACAAGGGAAAACTCCTTGTGATCTCTAGTCCCTACACTGCAGATGACAGCCAAATAGTATGTTGATTATTCTGTTTGCGTTGCTTAGCTCATTTAATACAGGATAAAAGTGATGTGATCCACTGTGGATTCAATAGGTTCTACTGTGTTATTATTCTTAATGTAATTAAACCTCTGATTTCAACTTTACTATACACCATATTACTGCACTGAGATTATTTTGGAAGGCACAAGGAGCATTTATATGTGGCATTAGCAACCAGCAAATTTCAGTATGTATAAATCTAACACAGGATAGTGTAGAAATAACACATCATCAATTACTTGCTGGTAAGCAGATACTTAGATATAACACCAATCTTAAATATACAATCTTTACAATGCTGAAGGAAACATCGCAAGTTAAACAAGATGACTTACAATAAATTATCTGATTCTAAAGCCAAATCCTGTGCAATCTGATAAAAGAGAGCAGAAGATCATATCATTTAGATGAAATTCCTTATTGGGTTTTAGCTGAAAACACTCCCACTCCTTTTCCTTTTGTAGCTTTCAGACTACCATCTGCAAAATTATCCAATTTACATTTTAATGCCAAGCTATATATACTGCATTTGTTATTTCCCCCCAAACATAATATCCCTTGATCAACTTGCAGTAATGACAATGCAGTTGTTAATCCTCTTGTATTATCACATATTAAGGACATGGAGAGCATGAACAGTCAGCATCCACATTGACAGCTGCTGTTGGCACAAAAACAAAAAGTAAATAAATATGGAATATCCCCTGAAATAAAATGACAAGAGAGCATTCAAAATATATCAGCGTGTGAATTCAAAATGGACAATTATTCCTAACCAATGTAACCATATCTCAGGGTCCAAAGTGGAGTAGACAAGGTTGTGAATATAAAGGCAGTTTTGAAAGAAAAATAAAATCTGTTAAAGCAGTGCTTCACATAAAATAAGGAAAGTTCATCCTAACAGTTACATCAATGCTTCCCAACCAGAATTAACTTGCAATTGTTAGCTTTAACAAGCTAAAGTTTAGTAGTGTTCTGAGGAAATTGTGTTTTCCTCTACTCTCAACCTGGTGTTTTTTTTCTCAACTCTCAACCTGGTAGAAACCAGCTTGCCAAAGTCTCACAGAACTTTTTGTAACACTTCTGCTTAACAACAAAACATATTTATGGGCAATAAAATATTTCAACAATGGGAGATAAACACTTCAATATACAATGAAGATTTACAGGCAATCAAATGCGTCTTCCATAGGATCACCACAGATCAGAGTCTCATCTGTTAAGAGTTCACTGGTGATTTCCCTTCATTTTTCCACCACAGACCGAGTGCACACAGAAAAAAAGCTCCATACATCAGAGGTTAGTTACACTTGAAATTGCTGTGCACTTCAAACAAGTGTATAGAGACTTAAGTACAGTACAAAATACTTTGCAATAATCTGGAGTCTAGTTGTCACAGCAGATAGCATCTGGCTTTGATGTGATACACACATTGGTAAGACTCTGAGCTGGGCCAGCATGTCTCCATTCCAACTTTCATGGAGTCAAAACTAGCTCTGTTGTGATAGAAATGTCAGCATGTCATACAAGGGCTAATGTGTCATTCAATCTTAACGGGGAATTCATAAATGGCATCTACATTGACAAACCCCCAATAAGTTTATTTTGCATCATTATATATATATATATATATATATATCACATCTGTAAATACATGACATCCACAGCCTCAATGAAATATAATTATATTCTGATATGTCCACCTGAAAAGATTAGTTGTGTTTTATTTATGGAACATATTTGTAAATGATAACCAGAAACTCCTTCATTACTTTAACACATTGCCCATTTACTGTCCACAGGAACTATGGTCTGTACTAATACATTTATTTATTTTATGAATGATTTACATAAAGTTTAAGGTGATAATCATTTGAGATTCCTACAGTTAAGTAATAACATGCTCTTGTAACCACACTGCATGTAATAAATTGTTTGGTCACTCCTATCCAATGAAGGTGGAAAGTAGTTCATTCAGAGATATCTGAAAGTGGTGTGGTTGACAGAGCCCTTTGTTAAAAGCTGCCACTCACACTGTTATCAAGTAATACCTTACAGTCTCAATGACATAGCTTTTTAGAACAAAGGGAGATGGGATCAGTGGAATAGGGGAGGTATAAAAGAATCCGAGGAAAATTTTCAGGTTGAATTATAGAAACATAGGTTGGGATGATGGGAGTTCTCCACCATATTGAGAGCTCAAATCCGCGACTCCCTGGATGCTGGCAAATTACTTAGCTGGTTCCTTCCCTTTGTATTCCTTTTGATCGTGTCCAGATTGCAATACCAAAGCAGAGCTGCTACTGTTAAGACTGTAGGCAAAATACTAGCTAATTGATTTGTGAGTCAAAAATTATATCAGGAACTTATTCTGCTGATGTTATGGACGATTTTCTAGACTATATTTTGTGTATTGAGAGTGAGACAGTCAGAAAGAGAGAGAGATACATAATGTACAGGATTTTACCGGATACATCTTTGAACTGAGAAATAACATAACACAGAAATCTCAGGCACAATTGAGCTTTAAAATTGAGCACTCAACATTTCTCAGCTATCAACTGTCAAAGGACTTCAAAACACTGTGCAATTCCAGCTCAATTGATCCCAACAGAATAAAGATTATTTATTTGAAATCTATATTAAATGTTTTTCCATTCAAATGAGTCAAAAAAACCTGTTCTCAAATTCCCATTAATGTTTGCGTATATGCAATCGTATTAGATAGACCCTGGGCTATTATAAGCTAATTTCCTACATCCCTTCTACTACATACTGTAATCATATTTTCCTTTGAGGGGAACTTGCCACAGGATTATTTAGAGTCTAGCCATTTATCAAGCTCTTTAGCAAAAGCAACAATTGAGTGTGGTAACTATCACACTCACTCAAAGTGCATTTGAGACCAAAAATAACAGCCATCTACCAACCTACAGCAAACGTGGCTTCTGTATCTTAATCAATTGTATCTTAATTACCTAACTAAGAGTACTTGTGGTTCTACTGTAAGTAAAAATGAATGTATAAAATGGGAAGCAGGCCAAATAAACAGATGAATTTACCACAATATTTCAACTGGTAAATATAATGTGACCCAAAGATCATTCTGACCCCCGCTCCTCAGGCTACCAATATAGCATTGTACAATCAAGCAAAAAGAAAACTTAAAATGCATTTACTTATTAATAATTCATCAATGAACCTCAGCAAATATATTGCCACTTTATTTTACTCTGTGCCAACTCATTTTTCCATGCTTGAAAAAAGGGTTCTTAGAAAAAGACACCAACATGGCAATAAATTATTTTTCATATTAGTCTGGTAAATATTATAATTTTAGAGTATAAGGTGAGTTCTATGAACTCTTTCACTTATTCATCTACATTTAATACACTGAATCTACAGAGTAAAAATAGAAGCAATTATTCTTCCCACATGCTACATTTATTTATATTCTCTCTCACCATGAAAATCACACAGTCTGGGTTCAGAAATAATTTTCAGTTTCTTCCTGAATATCAGGAATAAATGCTGTCATTTTTTCCCCTGGGAATTACCAAAGCTTTCAAGTGTTGTTTACAACATTCAAGGTTCCCTTC
This sequence comes from Hydrolagus colliei, assembly GCA_035084275.1. Lineage (NCBI taxonomy): Eukaryota > Metazoa > Chordata > Chondrichthyes > Chimaeriformes > Chimaeridae > Hydrolagus > Hydrolagus colliei. The sequence continues at coordinate 590,383 of CM068757.1, forward strand.
AATTTACATCCTCATTTATGTCACCCAAAGATATATAGATCAAAATCTTTTGCCCTTCTAAAATGCATCTTGTCATTCCAAAGCACACGTGAATTAAGTCAAAGTCTAAACCACTTTCAGCCTGAATTTCCAGGATTAAATATTCCTATCAGTTGTTATTAGTCTCCAAAAAACACTGTTTAAAACTGATCCCATTGTGATCAATAGAAAGGTGCGGGAAATGAAGTCATCTTCTTTGAGATTGTAATCCCCAATCCATGCTGTGAGGAATTTATGAGTAACCCAAGAAGGAAACTACCTTGTTTCGGTGCACAGCATGTCACATGAGGGGGTTAGGTCATATGCCCTAGCTAGTCCAGTGACACTACTTAATCCAATTTAGTGAATATAAAACTTTAAATCGGTAGATACAAATTTCATCACAAGCAAGGAATAATAAGGAATAGGGAAGGAGGATTTTCAGTATAATATATACTTCTTACCATAGCATATGGAAGAAGATTATGAATACAAATAGCATTGTTAACGAGTGTTAGTTTCCATTTAATTAATTATCAATCTTTGTAGTTGACCTGATATAAACCTACCAAATCATATGCACAAGCGAACAGGATAAGAAATTATACAATATATATTTTTGTATGTGTGCTTTATTAGGCAAATGTACAGTTAAATGATATGTACAATATTTAAGGTTAAAAATAATGTGACTACCAATTTTGGTTGGCTACCAATCTGTATATTCTTCATGAACATTTTCCTTGATGATCTCCATTTCCATCAGTACATAGCATTTGCCAGTGATTGTAAAATTCAAAAAGACTCGAGGAAGTTAACAGCAAGGCCTCAATAGTTTTTTTGTTCAGGCTCAAGTGCCCTTGTATACGATTCAAAACAAGTACTTTAGTTCCAATTTTCTGGCATTTTTCAAAATCACAAACTATGAATGTGAATGAGATTGTGTGAGCTGCGAAACTATTGCTGCCAGGGTTGTTAACTATCCACCAATGCTGGGATTTTAGCTATTTGTTTTCTTTCTGGCCTTCCTATGTAGAAAAATATTCTTTTATTCCTAGCTTCCTTATAGCGTTTATTCAATATCTGAATCCAGCCTTTGCAATAGTTTCTTTCCAGCTTCTTTGTGCATTTGACAAACCAAGCAGTGACTGAAATTTATCTGGATGGTTAGTAGCTTTCAGGCCCTGGGAACATGGTACATCTTTCTCTCTGCTGTTCTTTGTCCCCATTTATAGTCTCTCAAAGATTAACAAGCATGTCACTGCTCCCAAGCATGATCTGTCACACAGACAGAATGCAAACATTTCCAAACAAAAGACCTATAACAACAACTGAAACTATTTTCCAACCAAAAAAGACCAGAAATGTTATCACCAGTTTACCATGATTATCTAACTCCTTGCCACTCAACAGGTCACACTAAATGGTTACGAAATGAAAAGCAGCTATTGATTCAAAGTGTATTTTGATGTAGGTCTAACTGACAACAATCTGATGGAACCTTGAAAATTAAAGCCATATTACTAGAAAACAGTATTGTACTGTACAGTGAAATATATGAGCAAAGGATGTACAATACTGTATCTAGAGCCTGAGGCATCATTCAGAAGTTGGAGCAAACTTGAACATTTTATGCACTAATTGATGCAGCAATTTGCATTCCTCTTGGATTTGAAGTACAGAACTCTCCTGAATGGAAAGGTATATCATTCTTTGTTATTATATGCTTTTTTGACATTTCTAACCTCCTAGTTAAAAAATTTGGTTACAAAATCAGTGATTACAAGTGGAACAGTTACAGAATAAAACTAGTATCAATTATTTTGATAACCCAGGCACACAATACATAAATAAGTTGGAATTGAAGTTAATGATGAGGAAATATACCCGTAGTACTTAACACTATCCTGGAGAATTTACATAATTAGCTGCAATGTAGGTTATATTACTGCTTTACTGTGAAAGAAATACAGTATATTATTCACATTACCACACTGACAGCTTACACATCAGTACGTGGTAATTGGTAATTTAATTTTATTTTAGAAAATTAAGAAAGAGGAAGCATTAATCTAACACTGGCATAGTCCGGGTCTTGAAGATGGTAACCAATTACCCTATAGCTACCTTATTTCCAGCTTTGGCAATGCTGAGAACAAAGAAATTGTATAAACTGCATGGATAATACTGGGAATCTAATACATTTATAAGCAAAGGACTATACCTCACAATTCATTGAAAAATAGACTGTTATGGGAATTTCCATGTGTAAGCCATATACATTCATGGAAGCCTCAATCTTCTTTGGATACTTGGACATGGGTTTCTGCATATGTTAAACATTATGAATTTAGTGTTTTCTTCTTGAAAACCAATGATAAATTTAGCAAAAGCGCTCCGTCTCCCACAATCTGAAAGGTACAGCTCTAATACCCCCAAAACTAATTTAATAAGTATTAAAATGATCTGGGTGTTCCAAAAACAAACTTACAAAGTTTGATTAGTACTGTCAATCACTGAATAGTAAACACAGTGAAATGCACAACCATGAACTGTGAAATGTCAAGGAAGTTAATATTGACAAATTATGACAGTCTGCTAGTTTTGCCTTCATCCAGGTTTGCACAGTGCAAATGTTGGAACATCACTCTCCTGGATTATGTGACACGTTCTGTAACTGACACTTTCAGCACTCACTCCCTATTTCTGTTAAAATCTGGACGTGTGTGAACAAAACACTGATATTGTCAACCTTCTGTAGGACACATCAATTTATATATGCTAGCAAATGACAGTCAGTAAGATACAATTTAAATAATCAAGCTTGACAATTATTCTATTCAACTGTAAGTGGCACTGTACTGCACTGGAAGCTACTTATTATCATATCTCTTCTATCTTAATTTGATCATAAAATTACAAAACTATTTTCTATTTATATCTATACATTCAAGCTTGTTTTCTGTCATAATACAAATTGCTTTGTGTCACATTTTCTAGATTTCAGATACTTAACAAGCCTGACATTTAACATAATGTCATTTTTACAGAGTCCAACTACAATAAGGTATAATCACCTAACCGAGGTCTCTGTAATGAATTATAACCGTGTCACTAATCATTCTACCCTCTGCTCTATAATTTATAACAGATTAAATCGGTGGTTCACAAACATTTTATTTGTTACTTTCCTCCCTCAGCAATTCCTTCACTGTTTGATTCATCTTGCACATTATTGCTCTTTGGATAGCACTTGCTGAATTCTACTGCTCCGGGCCTTTAAGTCATTGTTCCAGATAATTACAGAATAAAGCAATCTCAATCATTGACTGACTTAATTTCCATTTTAAATCTAATCTTTCCTTTAAATAAAGATAATTATGGACTTCTCCCATTGGCTCTGCGACTGAAGACCCTGCCTCATATGAAACGCAGAGATGGTCCCAGATTCAATTTCCAGTCTGCATGCCGTTAGCTCGGCTTAATCATGGCAGTAGTGAGACAGAACTACAAATTGATCTCAAAGCCTCCAGGCTGGGAAGGTAGGAAGAGAGAGAATTCTGCTCTGAATGTGTTTTGATATTAGACCACGACAGGTAGGATTGAGTGTACTCTCCCCTGTTGAATAGCCAGCAACCTTTAATGCCTAGACTCACAGATAAAAACTAATTATTGGACAAAGTACTGGAGAACAGACCACCTTTGGGGAAAACATTAAAAAATATCCAATCTAGTACTGGGTCCTAACTGGAGATTAGAGAACAACATGTTATTCTTCTTCTACAGGGACTGGAAACCCTGCCTATATGTCTGTTATTAAATAGGTTTGTGATATTTATCGGATAAATTAACCATTACCAATATTTCATGCAGCCCGAGCTGCCACATTACAGTATTATAATATAATAGAAAATTACATTTGTATAGTGCCTTACACGTTGGGAGGATATCCCAAAGGTCTGAAGAGTCAGGGATTAAGACCCAAGTTGGGTGGGGGGAGGGGGGGGGGGGGGGGGGGGGGGGGGTAGTTGGGATCAGAGAGGGTAGAAAGAGTAGAATGGTGGCCGAAGGCACGGTTGAAGTTCCAGAAGCTGGGGGCAGAAAAGCTGAAGGCCCGACCACCGATGATGGGGCAGGTCCCGAGGGACATGGAGCAGGCCGGAGACTGCTGAGTGAAGATGTCAATAAATTTTGCGTTTAATGACCCATTCAGCCAGAGGTTTGGTATAGACAAGAAACCTTATTAAGCATTCATGAATCCTTTTTTCAAAACTACGTATTCATAATGTTGCTTGTAATGTATGTAGCTATTACAAACCATACACAAATATTCAGAAAATTCATATTTGTAATGAACTTAAAACTAAAATATGCATAATACATTTCAGATTTACCTCCATTTGTTGAATTCATTGCTTTTGAGGAGCTCAAAAGGAGACTTGTTTCGGTCTCTTTTTCTGTTCCAATTAATTAATTGCATCTACAATTTCCGAACAAATGCACACTAAGAATTTTGTATTGCATTTTGGTTGTCAACTACTTTGTTCATTTCCCTCTTACTGCACATAGTCTCTTAACATCTACATCTATGGTTACATTTTAAATTTGTGCCCCCCAAACCCCCCCAAAAAATATAAGGAATTTCAAAGAGGAATCATAAAGCTCAGTAAGTGACCTCTGGTCATGGTATGATACGATTCAACACTTTTAAGCAATAACTATTATTATGATCTTAAATAACCTTTCACATACTGTTTAATATTTCAAAAGATTTACTTACTAATTGTGCATCCTTCAATTGTTTTCAATGTCTTGATGGTTCACTGATTAATAAAAGCAAAATTTAAATAATTATTTTAGATTCAACATTGATTATTCTCGATTTAAGTTACTAGTAACAATAATACTCTAACGTAATATCACCTCTCACAACACACAATGGGGACACCTGTGTGGATGTTTTGCTGCCAGCATCATTGTTTATACTGAACACAAATTTATTTTGCTCTTGTATTAAGCAACTATTCTACCCCCACTCCTCCTACCCCCCCCCCCCCCCCCCCCACCACCACCACACACACACACACACACACATTTAAGTCTAGTTATACTTTGCTGTGGTCTTTTGATTGTTTAAAAGAAAATAGACATAAATCAGAATATAGCCATTGATTTTTATTCATTTTGGAACAAATTGAGGAGGTTGAACTCACTAGATTAAGCTTTTTTTGCACCATAATAAATAAAACATATTCTGTCAGGATCAGGGTGCATTATAATCTCATTAAAGCTTAATTACAAAATAAAAGATAAGACATGGGATGATGTTTCAGTAGCACAACATTGTTTGACTCCAAACAGAGGGAGCTTAATTCTTAGGGAATTCTTGTCACTCCAAATTGCTTATGTCAGTTCGATGAGATTTGTCAGCTCTATGCAATGCTGCGAGACAGAGTACCATATTGAATAAAGATGGCCCCTCTTGGGTGAAGGAAGAAGCTGACATTGCTCCATGCCTCTCTTGTTAGTCAACTGAATCATGCATCCTAATAGCACAGTCTGCAGCTGCAGAGACACCTGCGGAGTGCATCAACCTGACATCCTGCCTGAAGCAGGATGTGTGGTGCCAAGTGGCATGTGAGGATAGAAATTGAGTTGAAAATGGCAACAAAGAAAAATATTTTGGAAATGCTTTTGAAATTTCCCATTGGAATTTGTAAACAGACATACATTTGCAAAATACCATGACATTTGTGTACAAGCAAAATTAGCAAACCGAATGTGCTAACTTAAAGTATGACTTATAAATATTTACAGCCACGCACAGATTTCAATGAACACTGGTCCTGCGCCAGTGATCCAGCAAAATAACAGGGTGAAGAAACCTCCCATGTGTGTGAGAAAAGCAATAGAAGTATAGTTATCAACAGAATGGGGACAGTGATGTTAACTTTTTATAGGTTGCTGCAGGCTATGCATACCCACTACCAAAAATATGTTACTGTATTTATTCTGGAATAACTCAACAAGATTGTATCATTGAACTAGTATGTGTGGTGTGAAGTGATATTCATTGGTATGCAGGCAGCAATGCAATAATTATTTTAACTTTGCTCCACTTTTGAGAAAAGATTTAATGTACAATTGATTAGATTTACAAGTATCTAGCCTTGGCATATTGATATCTGAATGCTTTGCAGTCAACATTATAAGTAGTAACATCCCAATATTCTTATTCTGCAGGGGAGAAATAGTTAAGTAGGTCCAATTCCTCCTGATCATGACAAGGAAGGATTTCCAAATAATTTTTTTTAAATCTTGCATTTGGTGCAGTGCCTCCCAATGCAGAGGGACGTCCCAAAGCCCTTCACAAGAAACACATTGTAAAGTGCTAATGAATTGTGCGTTTTGTGGGCAAAATGCGACAGAGCAAGAATGTCCCACAAGCAGCAACAATGGGTTGCATTTACATAATGCCTTTCATGTCCCAAAGTGCTGGAAACAGACATTGAGTGAATGACCAGTTTTATTTGGAGGATGTTGGCCAGGACCCCAGGATAAATGCTCTTCTCTCTTTGAATAGTACTATGGGATATTTAATGTCCACCTTGACAAGCATAAGGAGCCTCAATTTAGCATATCATCCAAAGCGTGTCAACTCCCAACCATGCAGCACACCTCCAGCACTGCCCTGGATTAACAGCTCAGAGGATACCAGTTCCAAGTCCCGACGTTGGGCTTGAACCCACAACTTTCTGCCTCAGAGCCAAGAGTGCTACCAACTGAGCCAGGATTCATAAATAAAATAATAACAATCCTGGCATTTGATGCAGCGCTTTTCACGCCTTCTAGAATACACTGTAAAGTGAATTGACAGTACAGTTGTGGGAGAAAACGCAGCAGCCAGGTGCGCACGCCGGCGTCCACACAAAACAGTGGATTTATAAAGTGACCAGTTTATTCTTCTTTTTTTTCATAGAATCATCTAATTTTACGGCACAAAAGGAGCTCATTCAGCCCATCTAGTCTGTGCCGACTCTTTGAATAGAGCAACTCAATCCCACTGCCCAGCTCTCTCCCCATAGCCTAACAGACCTGTTCTCCCTAAATAAAGATCTAATTCTCTTTTTAAAAGCTGTTATCGAAAAGCTGTTTTCTTGAGGGATTATTATCAGGCGTGCGGAGTAAAGAAACTTGCCCAAGGTTTCGCCCTGACCTGCTGGGAATCGAACCCAAGTCTTATTCTTTCCCCCACCCCCCCACCCCTCCACTCTCCCATCTCTTCCTCTCTCTTTCCCCCTCCAGTCTTCTCACCTCTTCTTCTCTCCTTCTTCCTCTCCTCTCTGCTCTCTTCACCCCCCCCCCCCCCCCGCCCCCTCTCCACACCTCTCTTTCTTCTGCTTCTCTCTATCACTCTCTTCTCTCTTCCTTCCTCCTCTCATCGCGTCTCCTTCCCTCCTTCTCCTCCACCTTCTCCTCTCTCACTGTGTGTGTGTGCGAGACCGGCTCGTCTCGTCTTGTGTACAAGCAAACCCTGCAGCGGCGGGGTGGGAGAGCGGGCAGGTGAAGGGGGGAGAGCGGGCAGGCGAGGGGGGGAGAGCGGGCAGGCGAGGGGGGGAGAGCGGGCAGGTGAAGGGGGGAGAGCGGGCAGGCGAGGGGGGGAGAGCGAGCAGGCCCAGAAGCCCTTCGTCCTCCTCTCTCACACTCTCCTCGAGAATTTAAAACGATTCAAAATATAAATCATATCTATCTATATCGACGCCTTGTAAACAAGGACGTCACTCGGGAGACGACTCTGCGGTTTGTTTGTACCTTCGTCTCCTTTGAACGATGGAGGGAAAGGTAAGTGGGTGGTGGGGAGGGGGGAGAAACGAGAGGGCAAATCCTGTCAGACTGACTGACAAACGGACGACAGCTGCTCGCGCTCTGACAGCCCGGCAGCTGCTTCCCCGCCCAACCGGCGAGGCATCCATTCACCAGGCGCCTTCCATCCACGGCCCGCCTCTCACCCAGGCTCGCACTTTTGTAAGGGCCCTTCCGATTGGCTGCTCCCGTGCCTTCTCCCACAATGCACCGCCAGGCAGGCCGGCGCCGTCGCTGCCATCCACCCACCTCCGCCCCCCAACACCACCAAGATGGCGGCGCCCACAGTCACGAGTTTCCAACGCAGAAGCCGGAGCAAAACAGGCGGCGGGGCCTCTGCTGTTAATGTTTTGCCCGGGACTCGTGCCTCAGTCCACAACGGGCAACTGCTCGTCTCAACGGGAGTGCCGTCCCTCGATTACACCTTAGGTCAGTCCGTTTCTCGCTCCCGAGTCTTGAGTCGGGCCGGACCATCCTTCCCCCCCCCTCCCCCCACCCACCAACCTCACCGTTGCCATAACAATACCATAGCTTTGCATTCATCCAAAACAATGGATAACAATCCCTCAAAAATAATAATAAAATTGGTTCATTTCAACCCACGACTGTTTGTGTGTGTGTGTGGGGGGGGGGGGGAGGCTGCTGTGCGCAATTGGCTGCCGCGTTTCGCCCACAAATATACACACAGTCGATTCACTTGGCAGTATGTTCTGTGAGGGGCTTTGACAAGGCGCTGTACCTAATGCAAAGATTATTATATCGCCCTTCAACTTGCAGTAGTTTTGCGTGGGCAAATCGGCAGCACGTTTATTTCCAGTTCGAACAGGCAGCCGATCAGCCCCCCCCCCAAAAAAAAAATTATGTTCCACAGGACCATCTGACTCTACTGTCCTGATTATTAATAAGTTTCTCACCGTAATTAAAAATTTAACGAAGCCAAAGTGATCTGGTTATACGCTGATTCGACATGCACAGAAAAAAATGAATCTTGAACGGGTGAATCACAGCCCATCCCCGTGGGGTTAATTGAACACTGGTTTAAAATGTATCTCGATGTGTCTTGTACTAAGTTATTGTTTCAAAACTGAAAACTTAGAGGAGGAAATAAATCATCTGTTCGATGTTACATTCCGAGTCTGTGGATGTCTCCACTTCTTGGAAGAAGTGGAGACATCCTTGTGTGCTTCTGATACAATTGTTATTGTTCTAACGCTTGTCACAACAATAACAATAATAATAATCCTTGCATTTAATACAGGTTTTGAGACGTCTTCCAGACGTCTCAAAACGATTCACAGAATGTACCGCAAAGTGAATTAATTGTATATTTGTGGGCGAAAACAGTTGTGGATTTAGTGGCCAAATTATTATTGTTTTTTTTTCTTGAGGGATTATTATCTGGCATGTGGTGTAAGGAAACTTACCCAAGGTTTCATCCTGCCGGGAATTGAATCCAGGTCTCTTGCTTGCGAGACGAGAGCTCTAACCACTGAGTTCTGTTGTTATTCCAACAATAACAATTGTGCAAACTCTAAAGTTGCGTTTCTGGATGTTTAGATTTTGTTTGTGAAAAATCTAAGTGCTCCGAGATGCTACCTCACTTGAAGGGTGCTATATAAATCCAGCAAGTTGTATCTTTTGTTGAAACAGATGTACAAATAATATACATTTGGGCTTTGTTATTTGTATGACTTTGTATATAAACATTAAACTAAAACGTATTGAAAGGCATCTTTTTAAAACAAAGTTTTAGGGTTTTATTGGTGAGCTTGACTAAGTAAGTAAAATCCTTCTTAAAGTGGGATATGCACACTACATTGATCAAAAGTGATTCAGTATTGCGGAAATATATTAGATGCCATCTACAATTGGAATTAATGACATTGATGTTCGTATTCTCTTGTGTTAACTTGCCAATATTCTGGTACACCAGCATGTATAACAAAGTTGGCAATAGATTCTTTTTTCAAACATTAAAATGTATATTTTTTTATTAGTCCTCAATTATGTAAGCTAGTGCATAACATTATAATTTGCCTTTAAATATTCAGTAATTATATACTTGATATATTTTAATATACAGTATAATGAAATATATTATTTGTTCTGAAATTACGTGTGCACATAATGTAGATTAAAATTGGTGAAACGTAGAATTCTTTGATAAGAATCCAGTCAAAAATGTTCACTAGTTCTAATGTGAGATCTATTAAATACATAAACAGAAATGCTAATCACAAATTTCTGTTTCAGGAGGGGGCCTAGCGGTTGGAACTCTTCTGCTCATTGGTAAGTGAAATGTTTTTGTAACTCGCCGGTCTTTCAGTTATAAGTGGAGGTTTTATTTAACCACTTGTTCAAATAATTGTTGTCTATCATGTGAAATCTGGCAATATGCTCCATGGTGTAGAAATGGAGATGGTGGTTTTGTGTAGGATGGTGATTCTGAATTAGCAGGCACATTCCTTTTCACATCAGTATTTTTATCTTCCTGAGTGTGTTCATTTTCTGGTGGCGACACATATTGCATAAACTGTTGAATCAACTGTTTTGCTGGTTGTAATATCGGATCACAACCTTACCACGTTATCATAATCTTACAACAGCCATTTCTAAAACATAGAAATATGATATTGTAGAAACTAATTCTTCCTGAATTCAGGACTAAGTCTCCATGTCTTCTTAACTGGAATGGACCAAGATGTATGTGGAATCCTATCCTACTTACAAAATCTGTTTACCAGTGGGATAATATGAAATCCAATTTAATTGAAGTGTATTGTAGCAGCATATTATCTTCTCATCCTCTATCTGCTTTAGTACAAGGCTTGATTGTGGAACACCTTTACTATCATCCAGATTCACAAAGTATGAATTATTCTGTACCCAATAATAAGATGAATAAAATTGGATGAGCGCATTAGTTTTGAAAGAGTACTCTTGCATCAGATGAATTTTGGTTAAAGTACATATTTCATACACATTTGTTGAAGCATAAACTCTGTGTAATCTGCATGACTTTGCATTTTAGTTGGCAAATTTCAAAATTAAAACTATTTTTTCCTCACCATAACAAATCTTGTTCATTTAAAAACACACATTACAACAACACAAATCAGTATTCTAAGCAGACAAACATGTACTCTGGAAGCATATATATTGTGACACATGTTCATAGTATTTTATTTAAACAGATCAGATTAAGTTATTTTCAATAGATGTATCTAATTTTGCCATGTAGCATCAAATTACAGTAAAATTGCCATTAAAAAGTGCCTCAAGGCGTGCTACAGTAATTCCAGTATTAAAAGTGATATGATGTTTGCTTGTATAGCAGAAAATACAGATTTTTTTGTAGCTCTCTCTATTAAAATATTTTTTCTTTGAAATGTCATTTTTATCAAAGGCATTTGATCTCCTTTTATCTGACCGCGTCAGCTTCAACTGAAAAATAACCATTAATAATTTTCAATGTGAAAGGCATTACGTCAGTGTAATTTTGTTGTTGTTGTGATTGCTTGTAGGAAACAGTTTAGACAGTTCAAATACTACTGTCTTGGGATAGCAGATTTTGCAAGTTATTTTATTGCAAGTTGATTGTCCATGAGTGCCACTACTATGTTGTTTTCACATGGATTTCCAAAGCATACCTTGAATGATTTGATAATACATCAATTCCATGGATGATTGAATCTTAACGTTTGAAAACACGCCTGGTAGTTCTGACCACAACTTGAGTGATTATTTTGCTATGCAATGCTTTTAATTTCGCTGCCACGCATTGTCGCATCACTGGCATGTGAAATTGCTCAATCACATTAATGGTATTTTGTTTTATTTGAACCTGTCTGACCAAAGGTAAAATTGTACATGGTTCTATTTGTCATGGTGTTTTATCTCTACTTCACTCCCTTCCCTTCATACCTTAAAGGCAATTGGCTAATTTTTCCTTTTGCTCTGGCATGGCTTAGCAGCCACTGACTACTTTCTGGTAGCTTGCCAAAATGGTTATTGTGAGCTTGAACGGTGAGATAAGGCAGTCTATTTGACTGGGTACCCAACAACCAAACCCAATTCACTCACAACCCAATGTCAACTCGAACACACCATCCGGCAGTAAGTTTCTGGCTAGCAATAAGCACTCAGGAGAACTGATTGGGAACATTGACTGATTTCTGTTCATCACCCCCCCCACCCCCCCGACCATTACAGTAAATGAGTAAGAGTCATAACAAGTTCACTCTTATGATTTCCTCCTCTCCCTCAAACGTTATGTGAAATTCTGAAAATGGGTCAGCCATATCAAATGATCCATAGAGCTTTTCCTCTTGTCCAGAATAATCTTACAAAATTGATGAGTTGACCCCTAAATTACCTCAGGTTATTGTTGTGTTGTTATTCAAATGTGTTAAGAGCTCAGGTGTATTACAGAAGGTCAGGCAGTGCGATGTTCACCTATTCACAAAACAGATTTTCTCTTCAATCAATTCCACCATTGCTCAGATTGATTTCTGAGGAGGAATTGCTGATCCTTAAATTTCCAAATGCATTAACTGGTTAATTCAATCAACCAATGATGAATCGGAGTGTTATTAAACTGTTAGTTTGCTTCAGTATTAAAATACCCCAGAGAATGCCTGTATGCACAAACTGGAATAAATCCAGATTGTAATATTTGGAAAAACTTACATAAAATCAGAATTCTACATGTGTTTTTTGAAACGGACGTTTTCTGAAATTATCGCAATGGATAAATCGAGGATCAAGCCCAAACTTGCATTTCATATAGCGCTTTTCATCTCTTCGAGACGTCTCTCACAGCACTTCACAGAATACATTGTAAAGCGAATTGACTGTACATATGTGGGCAAAACGCGGCAGCCAATCGCGCACAGCAGTGTCCCACAAACAGTCGTGGATTGCAATTACCAATTTATTATATTTTTGAGGGATTATTATCTGCCGTGTGGAGTCAGGAAACTGGCCCATTGTTTCACCATGCCTGGAATTGAACCCAAAGTTTTGTGAATCATGGCGTGGAACTTCTCTGCATGTCCTGGCCCAGAGCAGACTCACTTCAATGAGTTATGTTCATGGTTTGTTACCAAAGACATATTGTATGTGTAGAACACTGCTTGCATTCTCCCCTGCCCTAAAAGTGTGTTACAGCAGAGTGCACAGCCTTGGAAGAAAATAGAATTGTAGAAAATGAAGAAATAATAAAAATCCTTGCATTTGGTATAGCGCTTTTCACATCTTATCGACGTCAGAATGTACTGCAAAGTGAATTGACTGTACATTTGTGGGCGAAAGTGGTTATGTTACAAGATTCCAAGGTTAAGTGTCTACTGGGTAGTAAAAGCTTGCGTGAATGTTGCCAAGTGGCTTCTTTGACTTTGGTACACCAAACACTGGCCCCCTTGATACTGAATTTAACATGTGCACAATTTACATTTTGTTTCAGAGAAACCGCGCTTTGTGCAATGCTCTTTTATGAGCAGTACGCGGAGCAGAAGTTAAGCTAATGTGCTGGAAACAATTTATTCTCTGGCTTTAGGGAACGAGCTCGTAACTGTTAGGGTGCAGGCATCTAAAATTGGGCCCAACACGTTGTTTGATTGAATCACAGCACTGGAAACGGATCAGCCAAACGCTCATGTTTAAAGAAATTAAGTGAAAGGAGAGTACTCCATCCATGTTATGTGACTGAACTTGGGCACAGCCCTGGATTGTGTGAGACCTCAGGTGTGTTGCGCAGGGATCTGGAAACACAATGTAGCTAATGTTCCATAATGTTAAATTGATGTCATTAACCGCGCAAGCTTTCTTTCATCAACCATTATTTCTTGATTATTTCCTTTTAAGAAGTAATGATTTCTCCACCTTCACACGCATTTGAACTGGTTAATTGAACCCAATGATAGTGGATTTGGGTGTTATTTACATTCAGTTAATGTGTGTTCGTCTCTTGAAATAGCGACACATGGTAATGTTTGGAAGTGCCAGTAAGTAATTTACTTTCTTTTTTATATTAAACAAAGCCTTTCAGTTCACCATCCATGTTTCTCTCTTTGAGATAACCTTACCTTTCTAACTAATAGGACTGTTCTAATTTCCGCTGAAAGGCACTCTTCCTTTATTTCCAAAAATAGCAATATTCAACTTTAGCTAAAACTCGGCAGACCTCAGCTCAAAGGTTAGGTGGCCGTAAGCACTTTTGGAATGCTGGTGAAAGCTCGGAGCAGTTGAATAAAATGCTGCAACTTGTCTCTCTCGCTCTCTCTCTCTCTTCCGAAAAAAAGACAGCATTACACTTGTAGACATGAAACACCAAAAATGGCTCATTTGTTGCAATTAGTCAAAAAGTGTAATGTCACATTCTACAATAATTCTTGTTTGCCTTACAGGGACAGCCACACACAGTAAGTAACTTGTCAAGTTCCAACTAATGTGCTCCACGATTTGGACGACACACTGTCTGGAGGTTAGAAATGTTTTGCCACATCTGATAAATAAGTGGAGTCCTGTAGCTCAGTGGTTAGAGCACTCGCCTTGCACGTGAGAAACCTGGTTTTGATTCCAGGCAGGTCAGGGTGAAACCTGGGCATGTTTCCTTATTCCACGCTCCTAATAATAATCCCTCGAAAAAACCCAATAATAGATTGGTCAATTCAATCCACGACTGTTTGTGGGGGACGCTGCTGTGCGCAATTTTGGCTGCCGCATTTCGCCCACAATTATACAGTCAATTCACTTTACAGTATATTCCGTGAAGTGCTTTGAGATGTCTAGAAGACGTGAAAAGTGCTATATCAAAATGCAAGGATTATGATTATTATTATTAAATGTCGCATTTAACTTTTGTGGACCTATCATAGTCTACCACACAGATGGTGAAGTGTTGTTTTACTGCTTTTCGCATAGGTGTTTTATAAGCTTTTAAGACAACCCCTCAATGGAAATGAGCAAATCATAATGCAATGAAATTATCAGCATAATAATAATAATTAAAAGTTGCTTCATTGAATAGCCTCCATTTTTCTAACTTTATTTCAGTTATTACCACCAAGCCGAGAGCCACCTATCCCAACAATCCAACTTAATTTGTTCATTTTGCCCCCTGTCAAGGCCAAATTATTATTCAATGCAGTAACCACATTGTTCCAGACTTGTGCAGTATTTCCACGCGCTGCCACATCTCATTTTCACTTGTTGGCTTCCTCGGTTGCTGGACTGTATCACTCCTGTTTGCTGTTTACAAGCACACGTTACTGCATCATTAGGCGCGTATCGTTCCCTCTGAAACGCGAACCCCCCCCCACCCCCCCCTCCGGTTGGCTGCTTACAGATGTGTGTGAATAATTGTTCAGAACTTGGGTAGTCAGTGGAAACCTTGATATGTGCGTGCGCCAAAGTCACCGCGGCATATGATTGGGTCAATAAATTGCATTTACAGATCTCCAGAGTACTACAATATTTGTTTATAATTTATTTTTAATATGGTGGACAGCTGTTCTTCCACCAGACCTACTCTGGAGGGTCTGCTAAAAGGTACATCAGGTTGGCTCATGCTGACTTCTTGCACTAATGGGTCAATTTATTTTCCAGCCTACCGGTAAATTGTTTTGTGTTTTTAAATCATTGTTTATCCCGATAACCAGGGCTGAGAGTAAAATTATGCTGGGCAAGTCAGGCAAGAGTATGCATCCTCTAATTCTGTTCAATTACCGTCAACAGAATAGAAGCATTAACTTTTTTTTCCCCCGCAAGGGAATTCATATGTGAGTTTTCAGCAAGTATAATGATGTGAAAACAATTTGGAAACAATCACTATGAGCAGTGTACAGTGGCATTGCAGTCCATGACTATCCATTTCCAAGTCTAATGGCCTGATTTCTGGGTACACCACACCATGGTATTTAACACACAAACATACCTATGGTTAATTGTTTGTTGCTAGTTTGTGTTGAGATGCCCTTGTCATTAGCTCCATGAATAAATTGCTCTTAAGTAGCTCTGACCCTTCAGCTAATCCTTTAATCCTTTCACACCTGTTTGGCAGCATGTCTTTTAACCTTTTCCTTTAGTTAATTGCTTGAAGAAAATCTAAAACCTGTCTCGTTTTCTTAGATATTCCCTTTAAGCTGATTGACTATCATAAATATCAGAGGCAAATATTTATTTGGTAGTGAGAGGTCTTCACTGGAATGAATGGAATAATGATCTCAGGCCAGTTTTTGGGGATGTATTGTTGATTCTCCCATTTGTGGTAGAACAATAGGTCAATAGATTTAATATAGTGGGGGTTTTTAATATAATAATCCTGTATTGGGAGCAGTTTCCGCAAGTGATTCAAGTTTGACCCAAGGAAGTGTCAGTGGGTTGTGACACAGGGGAGAGGGCAATGGGGCAGACAAGCCTGGTCCTCATCTCACCAAACATACAGTACTTTCCAGCAGGACTCACTGGAATCTGTTTTATTTCCCTATACTTAGCTCAGTCGAGTTCATACCACTTGTAGTGTTACTGATTGCCACCCGACTGACTGATATAAATGAGCTCAGTACAGAGCAGGGATCAAATCTTGGGAATTTCCTGGATGGTATGACAATGTGGCTGTAGCTTCACCAGTCCCAGCTAAAGACATCAACTTGACAACAACCAGCAAATGTTAGACAGAATTAAGCAAATGGTCATTACTGCGTTTCAATGAAATTCCTCCTGTTGAGCCTTTACCCTGTTCTCCCACCCCCTCACCCTCGTGCCCCCCCCCACCCCCGTACATTGCATTAAGTGCTCATAACTCATACAGTTCAGTAGAAATTGTTCAAGACAGCCATTGACTCTTTAAAAGCAACTCTTGTTTCGTTGAAAGGAATATCACCAGTGCTAGTCAGCCCGAGGAAAGGGTCTACAGTAGTGGCCTCTAACCTAAAAATGTGTCAGGCTCTTGTAGCGGCTTTCAGTTGTGATTTGCTATTGTTAACTTTGATACAATCAAAAGGCCTGGAAGAATAACATCTGGGGGCTCACTTGGTCCTCTGATTTCTAGGTCATTAAACCTTTTTTAAATTCAATTACCAATAGACAATTCAAAAAATGACAAATTGTAGAGCTGTCAGCTTCTTTACAGAAGCAGCTGACAGTCATCAAAAATATTGTCAGTGTGTTTTTGCGATTTTTTATGGGTGCTTAAGATTTTCTGAGTTGATTGTTAACCTTTTCAACACAGAAAGCCGTGTTCTGTCAGTTTCTCGGAGGGGGTGTGAGGGGGAGGTTTGGTAGGGGGGGACACGTTTTGGGGTTTATTTCCACGAATATCATCAATTAGGTGGGGTTTTTTCTCTTCATTCTCTCTGCATTCCATTAACCCAACAGTAAAATGTTTGGCTCTCTGAATTTCTATGTAGTTATTTGTTGCAAGAGGCAGGAGAAAATGAACCTAATGAACCTAATTTTAAAGGATTGAGGGAATTTGTTGCAGATGGGGAAATTAAACACTGATGTGTGCAATAATGAGCATGGTATCCAATTTTATATCCCTGAATTTACTGTCCTAATAATTCAGCGTGTGCAAGGGATTTATGAAGAGTGCCTTAAGTACTGTAGTATATAAATCATATGATGTATCTCATCATTGTGTGTGTGTTTTTTTATGTTATGGGTAAATAAAATTAGAACAAAGGCTATTAAACAGTAACTCCCAAGTTGGGAATAGTCTACCCAGGAATTGCACGAGTGTTTTGTTCTGCAATATTCATGGCATTCTTATCCGATGATAATTCTTCGAGGTACTTACTTGAGAGCCGCTGTTTGTGATTGTATTTCCGCAGAGGAGGATAAGTACGAGAGCTACTCGTGGATGTTGCTGAAGTATTTTTTAGCAGAAGGGGTTGTGTGTGGCCACTCTCTCTACATAGCGTCTGCCAGAGATCACCCAGAGGAAATAACACAGGTACAGACTGGGCAGGTGGATTCCGTGGGAAATTATTTTACTGCCATACAATGTGTTGTTGTTCACTTTCTGCAAATGGCGCTCATTACAGTCGTCTGGCAGCCTCCACAGTGAAATTTGTCATCCTCACAAAAGGGCATATACGGTTGTTTCTCTACCCGAAGAGTGTGTGAAGTGTGAAGATTCATTTGGCCGGTGTTTTTGATTTAGGTAGCCTTTTTTTGCCCTTTTATTGCTAACACAAGAGGTGGCGTATCATGCCATTGCTAAATACTAAATACTCAAAAGCCTACATTCGGAGTTCTGTAGCTCAGTGGTTAGAGCACTCGCCTTGCAAGCGAGAGACCTGGGTTCGATTCCATGCAGGGTGAAACCTTGGGCAAGTTTCCTTATTCCACACCCCTGATAATAATCCCTCAAAGAAAACAATAATACTTTTGGTCATTTTAAATCCGCGACTGTTTGTGTGTGGGAAGCTGCTGTGCGCAATTGGCTGCCGCGTTTCGCCCATAAATATATATAGTCAATTCACTTTACAGTATATTCTGTGAAGCGCTTTGAGACGTCCAGAAGACATGAAAAGCCGTATATCAAATGCAAGGATTGTTATTATTATTTTAAAAGAAAGCTCGATGATACTTTAATAGCAATAAAAGTGACAAAATAATTTGAGTCAAAGGCTGTTTATCACGGCAAAATGACCAGATGAACTGTTCTGTCACATTGTAACAAATCAGCATATTGTAATGTTTTAAGCGATTTTTGCCGTTCCATAACATCATGTTGACAGCCTGATCAATTATCCAACAACAACAACAACTTAGATTTATATAGTGCCCTCCATGCCAGATGGCATCTCAGAGCGCTTCAAACCATGGTACACACGGCAATTTTTCTGTCATTTGTTTAGAGCATGTAAAACATGCATAGTGATTTGCGATTAATGCAAATAATATATATATTTTTTAAATGGATACCCCTGTAATAGGGTAGATAGGGTAAATATAGTTTTCCAGATCACATCATATCAAGGTGGTTGGGTGCTCACAATTGGATTTACTACTTGATGCAACCGCCCCCGATTATTTTAACTCGTGTGTAGATGACACAGAATAGCTTTAAACCCGTTGATAATACTAATGCGACAGATTTTGCCAGATGATCTTGTTGTAACTTCAGGTTCAGTGTCACACAAATCATTTTAAATCTTGTATCTCATCACTTCAGCTTTTGCAGCCACTGACTTGGTATCTCTGGTGATAATACTATTAAAAAAAAGTACAACTATAGGTAGTGTGCACCTATTCGAGCCCACATTGACGTAAGCAACCCTAGGACGTCCTCCCAACGTACGTGAAAGGCGCTGTACAATGTATTGTTCTTGTTGTATACCTTGCATAAAATAATATCTGTGAATAATAATAATAATAATCCTTGCATTTGATGTAAATTGATGTTAAGATTATCATATCACTAACTGGACACTTCTGATTAGAAATTTTTCCTCAGATTCTAAATGACAGTTTTGTGAATCATGGCCTGGGCCTATTGCACTTGTTCTCTGAATAAGGTAGCAGTTAGTTACTCATTATATTAATGGGCCAAATTGTGAGGATCAAAGTACTTTTCTCAGGTAGTCCTGCTTATGAAGTATGGATTACCCGAACTGATAATAAGGCAGCGATGGAAGTTTAGCTGCTACATTATATAAGCCTTTTCTCCTTCATTGTGAAACAGAATAGAGTGGTACGTGGTGCCTTTGCCTTGTCTAAATGCACAAGCAATTAAATTGTCTTAGGAGGGTGTGAGGTTAAGCCTCATTAACTGTGGGCTGGGGGTATCTTGGGTTCTATTACACTCTGGAGAATTGCACTTGTAAGAAGGCTTGGATTGTTAGTGTCTCTTTGTGCTTTCCTTTTCTGCCCAAACAAAATGATGTAAGCAATTTAGCATATGAACGCAGATGGACAATGAATATAAATAGTGTGTAATTGCTAGTAGTTTATCGGGTTTCAAATAAAGAGATTGCAAGGTGATTTTTCTTCCCCCTCCCCTGTACTTCTCACTAGTGTTGTTTAATTTGAATCATACTGACTAATCTATTTGGTCATAATTAATAAGACTGCTTTTATTGTCAATATCTCAAATGATTATTTTAATTAATGTTGTCACTCGAAGCATGATGTGAAGGGTGAGCTCGGGGGATTACATTTTCCAGCACAAAATCTCTATCTTCGAACCTTGTTTATTATAGTCTTTCCTTTCTCCACACTTTGAAAACACCTTATTAAAATTTGCTATTTTTGATGGGGATCGCATTAAAAGTTTGATGCCTTTTGATCAGATGGCTAGGTCAGCAATACATTAAACTTAAACAAGACAGCGCCAGCAGTTGCTTCATTAATTTTTTTCAACAAAAAAAGAAGTTTACCACGGATCAGTGAACAAGTGCAAATTAGCGCAGATTCTAAAAAGAAAAGTAAGTGAATGTACTGTTTGTTGGAGAAAAGGGCTCGCACCAAAACCACTGTTGCCCACATGGGGAATGTTCGATTCATTCCTATTGTTACATTAAAACTGACTGCTGTGAAATAGTTAATCCACTCCTAAGGTTTCTTCCCCTTCACATAAAATGTCTTAGCTGTTTTGCACAACATCAGTGCGATACAAACAGGCAGCAAACAGGTGTCACCGATTATGTCAGTTGCAAATCTACAACAATGGCCAGCCCAGGGAGTTAGGTGAGCGCTTAGATAGGAATTACCCTAATGATCTTTGTCAGCAAACTGATCTGCAAGGATCACTTGATTGGCCTTGGGATAATCGAGCTTAATTAAGATAACGCTGCCTGCTTCTTTTTTTAAAAAAAGTTGCAGGTGTTAATTTGAGGTGTTAGTTAAACGGCAAATCAATTGTTTTTTTTCTCTCTAATCCATTATCGGTGGACAAAAACCCTTGAGAAGTTAGGCCGTGCATTTCAATTTACAGGAGGGGCCGAGCAAGATAAAATCAATGCCTTTCAGCTTCTCGGGTCCTAATATTTTATTATCCCCAAAACAATGAAAAAGAATTGTTTAAGTAAAAGAGCAAAACCTAAGGTTATTTTCTGCTTCTGAAAGCTTTCCTCCCGACGTGAAAGGCCCTCTATCAAATGTAATTTTGTTGTTGTTGAAAGGGTGTTAATGTGCACTAACGCCTCAAGTAAAAAGTTTGTCTTAGAAATAAAGGCAGGAAAAATAAAATGTCAGTCAGTACAGAGGATGGGTGACAACAAAAACAACACCTTGTATTTTTCACGTCGGGAGGATGTCACAGGGCATTGGGATTTGAATTCACCGTTCGGAAGATGCTGTATTTTTATTTCTGTTGATAAAAATTGGTCAATTCAATCCACAACTGTTTGTGGGGGACGCTGCTGTGCGCAATTGGCTGCCACGCTTCTCCCACAAGTATACAGTCAATTCACTTTACAGTATATTCTGTGAAAGTGCTGTGAGACGTCGATAAGATGTGAAAAGCACTATATCTAATACAAGGATTATTATAAAACTTAAAGCTGTGCGTTTCTTCTTTCATTTTTACTTTTGCTTGTACAGTACTTGAATAATCCCAACTATATTTATGGATCCCAAACCATGTAATTTCTCTCCTCTGGGTGTGAACAGGAGCTCCCAGCACCCCTGCTCGATGATGTTGCTCAGAGTGAGATGGAGGACGAATCGGGGGATGTAAATAATTTTGCCACCGCTGCCTCACAGAATTCTATGAAAATAGCATGGCGGTACCAGAACCTACCGAAAGTACAGGTACAGTCTTTACCTTGGTCGGAATCCCAACCGTATCTGACTGCCACATACATTGGGCGAATGCAATAAAATGCAGTTTACGTTTTACATAGCAGCTTTCACATCGTGAGGACATCTCGGAGCAAAGAACAAATGGATAAAAACTAAACATGCAGTTGTTTTTGAACATGTTGAGCAAGAGAATAAAATGGGAAAGTTTCTTCTAATTATGATGTATTTTTCGGTTTGAAAAGGCATAACTGCATTGCTTTGTAACTATTTTGAAATATTAAAAAGGTTGGGGTTATTTTCTGCTTGGTTTGTGCAGCAGATTTTGTTTTCATACAGCAATAGTCATTTAAATATTTTGAGCTAAAACTGTTCCGATTGTAATTTATTCTTCACTCTGGCTAACCTTAAAAATGGAAAAAAAATTATTTTTATGCCATGGTTTTAATCATTTCTAAAGGTTACTTTGATGTGGAGGAGATCTGATCACATTTTGTAAATCAACACTTTCTTCTAAGTGCAGATTCAATCTGACATCGTGGCATCCACAAAGTCCAGTTATTTTGTTGTCAACTGTCAATCCTTTGCTCGTTAATATAGGAACATTTAATTCCTAATCGATGCAAAAAGCAGCTCTTTCAGGGGCCAGCAGGTTCTCGGTGGTTAAAAGAATTGTGCTTTTGTTCTTCTGTGGGGATATTTTCTCCCAGCGCCTTGGGACGTCCTCCCGACGTGAAAGGCGCTCTATACTTGCAATTTTTTTTTGTTGTTGTTTTGAGTTATGATTTGCACGTGGCAGGTTATTCGTTGGACTACAACCAACTCTCTTCTCTCCCACACAATACACAGTTGTACCGATTTTCAGCCATTTCCCGTGAAGCGCTTTGACACACCTCGACGACGTGATAGGGAGCTATACCAAAGGCAGGGATTATTATTATCATTAAGAATAGTATCTGTGTTGATGTTGTGAAGATGGCAAAAAAAAACCACACGATGCTTGCCCGCAGCAGAGTGTCGAGAAGTTTCAAAGCGCGAAACGCGTGGACTCGGGTGGATTGAGAGGCACCAGTAAAATGAGCAGATGCATGCTTTAAAATTTAAGATTATGTGACAGCAGACTGCTTCAAACTGCTGGAACCAACAGCTTCTTTGAATGCTAGGGGGCAAAATGAAGGCAGCGTGTTAAAGAGGCTAATGTGTTCCACATACTTGAATTAATCATTTAATTTCACTTTACAGTGCATTGTTGTGTTAATAGAAGGGGGGCTAAATAAACTAGAGTTACGTGATGGGTAAGCAATCTTACAAGATCAGGAAATGAAAAGCCATTATGTTTGCAGCCGACCTCCAGAATAGGGCGGGTAACAAAGCACGACTTTCACAAACGTGCAAAATTCAGGCAGAGAGAGAGAGAGAGAGAGAGAGAGGGGGGGGAGCCTTTTCTTTATTATAGTATTCATAAGACAAACTTGTAATTTGTTCCCGAGATCACATTTCATCGCTAGTTTGCTTTGGCTGGAGTCCATTTCACAGTGTGAAGCTACTGGTGCAGAGGAGTTGCCCCCATTCAAATGTAAATTGCTTCTGGTTTTTGATGTATAACCATGTAAAAAACCACTTCCCAATCAGATCTTGTTTATTTAGTCCTGTTAATACAACAATGCATAAAAGACTAAAATAAAATGTTTAATTCATGCGTGTAAATAAACAACACTAGACTGTGCACATCAAAATATATTAACCTTCACAGCTCTGACTCCATTTGCCCTCAGCACTCAAAGGATGACGGGTAATTCAGTCGGGTTCCCATGTTCTTCAAGTCCATAATGGGATGTATTAAAGTGCAATCTTAACATGTCGAAACAGATGTATTCCTCTGAATTGTCTCATCTTCTCAAATATTACAAAATGAGAGATCTGCACACTTTGCAGCAACGCCCTGTTGTGTTTTGTGCTTATAAGGTTGTTAAAGCTTTGTTTTGAGTGTTTTCCTGTCCTGTTTTAAAGATCCAACTGTCTTGGTTGCTGTCTGTGACCGTACAACAGGAAAGTTTTCAGACAGTGAGTGTTGCTGAGCTATTGGAGGGTGAAAGGAAGTCCACATTGCAATCGGGATTCATTTCATCCTGTCCTTGCTCTAGTCACAAAGTACCTCATAGCAAGGAGTAGTGATCAACAGTGGGATCCCTGCCTGATTTTCCCCCCCTCTCCCCTCATTGATACCAACGTTAGCACCTAAACATCTGCCCTGCGTTAGATCCGATAACTCAGCAAAGATCAAGATTTCACTTAGCACCTTTGCAAAGAGTTTTTAAAGTGTGCAGCGTGCAAAAAATCTCTTGGGGTTTTTTCTTTAAATACTTTGGTGCGAGCTGTACTTATGGGTGTGAAACTTTTAATTTTTTCTTACTTTGAATCCACGTAGAAAGTTGAATATTTTCCAAATCTTAAATTATTTAAAAGTAGCTGTCCAAAAGGTAGGGTTGTGTGGGTGTGGGTGATGCATTAAAATTGTGGGATCGGAACTGTATTAGTATTTTGCGCTTGTCCAAATGAAAAAACATCTACATTTTGCCACAAGACAACAATAATGAATGGAATAAAGCTGAACAAGAGTTGACAGAGATAGTATGATCTGTCAATTGGAAAGCACTGAATCAAGCAATTGGCTTGCTTATCCATGTGCTAAATGAGTAAAGAAAGCACTTGAGAATGTATCAGCTTCATTGTCATAGCAATCTAATCATTGTGAAGTTAACATACAAGTGACATAAAATAACCATAGGCTCAACAAGCCGCCCTCAAGGCCCTCAAACCAGTTGTTCCGTGCTTGTGAGTCCGTCATTTCTGCAAATCTGGAGGGATGTCATGGTTTAAAATGTAAATAAGGTCATGAAACGTGAATGATTTATTGGCATTTATTACAGCCACTTTATGCAATTTCTTGCGGATGGCGATCTAATACTAGGGGAAAGGGTGTGGGTGTGGGGGTGGGGGGGGGCGCGGAGTGGGGGCAAAATATGTCCACCCACCTGCAGGACTTCCAACAATGGCAACAAAAAAAAAGTCCCTTTATCCAAGGTTACTAAAGTAACTGCAATTCATCTGTAAACAAAATTGTGGGACGATAAAGCTTCTCAATGACATGTTTGTGTACTTGGGGCAATGTATAAGCTGTCACAGCATGAAATCAATTTTCTGCCTAGGTTCATCTTGAATCTGAGATTTCTAACACATTAGTGTTGCAATTAGAAACATTTAGCAGCAAGCAGACTGAAAGCCAGCAGTCTGCTATCTGACAGTTTTCTGCCTGTTCCTCTTCGTTCAGCCTATCCGCGCTCGAGCAAAGGAGAGCACAAGCCCTCGTAGGTCTAAGATAATAAATTTATCAACTTCGCAACTTCTGAGGAAAGAAAGGCTTTGCCCAGGCCATTCAACCAAAGGCAGCTTATTCACACTTAGTTGGTTCAGGTAGGCCTTTGCAAGCTTCCCACTGGGCCTGGGAATTTGTAAAAAAAAACAAGGGCTATTCACAATTCTCTGACACACAACATGCTTTTATTACATACTGTTTTATTATAGTCAGATCTCAGTCTCCACCCAGCTTGTCGAAGCAATGCTCTTTCTTGTGAATTAAAAAAGGTTATCCCCCACCTTAATCCATATTGCAGTGTGGATTAACGGCACCAGCGTGCCCTGAGATCCTCTCCTTGGACCCTGGAAACTACTTGTTTCTTCTCTTTGCTGTTCTTACAAAACACGACTGGGCCTCAGCGAGGATTTGCATCTGAAATGGACTACCTGGTGCTTTCCTGAATCAAGACATCAGATCAAAGTTCAGTTAGTCAAGGCCTTGCTAAAATGTTAAGGAGACTAGGATGTGCACAATGAAAAGATGAGCTCTAGCAGAGATTGCAATGAAAACATTTGTGGTTGGGTAATCCGGATAAGGACTAGATTATACAGACCAAAGAATAGCCCCAAAACTAAATAGTTTTTGTGGGGATGTGTAGAGAGGTGTAAGTTCACCCTCGGTAGATATTCCCGTACAACATCAACTCTGGCTGAAATAGATCTGAATCCAGCGCTAAGGAGAATATCATTTATTATTTTTTTAAATGTACTCATTAAAAAAAAATGTAAATCCCAATTTGTTTGTGCTGCCGGTTTACTATTGTTGTCTATTCCTGGAGGAAAATTTAAAAATCCAAACCATTAGAAAGGGCTGCAATAATGCAGAACAATTCTCACAAACAAATAAAAGTTTCCGTTCTGATTTCACCAAAGGAATAAGTTTTATGCTGTTCAGTATTGACCTCAAATACAGTATCAGTTTTCTGGTACCTAGCCGTTCAGGAATTTTATTTTAAGTTTGCGCTCATCTTTTGCTGTGGTTTCTTCAACAGTGAATCCTCTTCTAAAGGGGAAAGGCCCTTCAGCAATTGGTTCTGTTGTTATATAATAATAATCCTTGCATTTGCACAGCATCTCAAAGCGCTTCACACAGTATAGTATATTGTTTGGTGAATTGACTGTGTATTTTGTGGGAGAAATTGTGTCCCACAAACAGTCGTGGATTTGTTGTACCAGGAGCAATTTTTATTTGGTTTCTCTAACTTGAATGTGATGTGCAGATAAATATTTTGCTTTTCCATTCCATTATATGATATTTACCTGTAATTTAATTCAGCATCTGTGTAATCTGTGCAATTTTGCATTTTAACCAAACAAACCTTTCAATGTTCACCCGATAGACAGCCTTGGTGTGCTCCTCGAGATTCGGCCATTACTATGATGTCTCCAAAACGATGAGTGCGGAAATGCAGCACTCTGTCAAATGTCACAGCTTCTTCTTGCCCGACGAAGTTCCTCTAGAGTTAGATGCGACAAAGGCTGGGTAAGTCTCACCTGAACATGGAGTGAAAACGGTGAAACTATAAACGCGCTCGTTGGTTGAGTGTTATGTTATGCTAACGTTTGGTGTTCTCTTCCTCACAATTTTTTCCCCCAACAATTTTTTTTTCCCTCCCGCTCACTCTGAAGAGTTTATTATTTTTTAAAATTCCTTTTGTGGAAAAAAACGAACAGGCAGTTTCTTTGGGGGGTGAATTAATCTGAGTTTATTTTTAATGTTGCCCCCCAAGTCAGCGGTTCTTTTTTTTCTTCTGTAATTGTCTTCCATGAGCATGTATAGTTGTGACTCCTGTCGACATTAGGTAGTTAAGCTACAGCTCCACGCTTGAGTGGATTGATATCCAGGCACATATAAGTAATCTGATTAACTCTACCAATGAGTGATTTAATAATTTTTTTAAAAAAGCAACTTTTATCATTTCAAGTTTTAATCCTCCAAAACGAGCAAAATGGATTTGAATGTTTTGAATGTAAATAAGGTGAGGCTCAAGAAATTGAGCTCTGGAGAGGGTGGGAATGGAATGGTGATAGCTTGTGTCTGTCACCCTGACTTTCTTTTTTTTATTTTCCTGAGATTGTGGAATCCCATCTGCTGCTGCTTAGTGGCAGTGTGACTCTCTTAACCCTTTTAAACCATTGCTAATACCAACAGGGCTTTGACAAACTATTGCCAACTGGTCTTGGGAGAGATCAAACTCCCAATTCATTAGATCTCGAAGGAGGTGTAAGGGATTAGTTAAGAAGGGGGCAGGCATTGTTGGCAACAGATAACAATCAAATGGCTACTCAATGGACCCACCGCTCCACTTCATGTTATACATTCTGATCAGCACGATGCACAACTCAGTTTGCTTGTTCCAACCTGTCCGTTCCCTCTGGCCTGCTTCACTCCCCCTAACCCTACCACCATGTGCGGTCAGGCCTTCAATCTCTCTGCCCCCACTCTTTGGAACTCCCTTCTGACGATTATTAACTTTAAGTAGGAATACAATGACGGAATCACCATCGGCCTATTCCTAGTACGGCATTAGCTCTCTATCCCTCCCAGAAGTACAGTTTAGGTAATTGAAATGTTTTTGACCATATGGCAGTCAAATTGGATAACACTGTGCAGGACTGGCACTTTGGTCTGACTGAAACCGAGTGTTTTTATTCTTGTACGATTAAATGTACTTTCGCACAGTTGTCATACATTACCCTTTAGACTGGTAACTTTTTTGTTCTATGACCCACGCCCTTGCAGACCAACCAAAGGAAAATGTGATCTACTTAATGGACACGAGTTTGTTCAGGCAAACTCATGTACAGTATCTCAAGAATGTAGTAAACGTTCCCAATGGGCATCAGTTTTGACTCTCTTCCTCGGTGAAGATTTGCTGGGAGAGAGAAAAAAGACCCTTTGTGGAGCAAGCTGTGGGCTTTTGCTGAATCGTGTGCGTTGGGCCAGGTACCGTGGGCAAGCCTGGCATTTACCTGATCCTTGCCTTATGTAACGCGTTGATATTTGCTGCTGTCACCGGATACGAAACGGAAAGTGTCCTGTTCTCC
The DNA here is from genome assembly GCA_035084275.1 of Hydrolagus colliei. Taxonomy (NCBI): domain Eukaryota; kingdom Metazoa; phylum Chordata; class Chondrichthyes; order Chimaeriformes; family Chimaeridae; genus Hydrolagus; species Hydrolagus colliei. The sequence continues at coordinate 618,478 of CM068757.1, forward strand.
GGCAGTGTCACTCCACGTTGTGATATATACACGTGCGAACAAAACGTCTTATGTGTAACAAGCGGCAGATTGCCGCGTCTCGTCAACGTGTTTGTACTTTTAGTGAGGAAACATTCATTTGATAGAATCATTGTGATCATGTAAATGGATGGGCTTATTGAAAAAATGTGCATGTTTTAGAAACTCAGCCCGCCTGCCTGCTTCAACGCGTTTGCTCCCGCGTATTAACACTTGCAGCTTATTATATAACATAAGACTCTGCGGAGAGGCAGGATGATAATGTAATTATGAAGGTGATAATTATTTAAAATGTATTAACATTTTTCATTTAGCATAGTTTTTTTTTGCATTTTATTTGCAAGATTTTTAAATATTGTCAGTTCTCACTGAATCAAGTTACTGACTGGTACCAGTTCCCTCTGCTGTGACGAGCATCTGACAAGCCCCAAGTCAATTTCTTTCCTCTAAGGGTTATCGTCAGTATCTCAGTGTATTTCCAGAAACACTTACCTTGTGACATATTTGGGCGATTTCAGTCATAAAATCGACTACATTTCAATGGCTTCTGCAAACTACCCCAGTCCAACAAAGCTGCAGTAATAGCATTCACACAAATAATTAACGGTAGTTTAATAAAATGTTAATTATAAGAGCAGTATTCACCAATGCTTAATAAAAGCTGCTGTGACACTACAATATTCAGCTAACAGTATTTGTTAAATAGAAAATCCATGACACTAATATTTGCTAATTGTTCATTGGTGAAGTTTTCCTGAAAATTGAACACGCTGTATTAAATATTTATAAGCCATTATTAACTGTTAATTACTTGGAGATATTTACGGTGCACTTAAATATTCCACAATAGGTTGTAATCTCTTAATAAAATGAAGTGCTCCTCTCCTGTAGCAAGTGGCTCCAACGAACAAACTAGTTATAAGATACTGTGAATCCCTGAAAATATAATTTTATACTTCCACGTTTGCCAGACTCCCACAGGCATTAAAAACATATTTTGGTTGTTAGAATCCAAGTAGAATGAAGTGTTTTCTAAGTAATTGCCTTGACATGCATACGATTTGAAAGGGCGTAAACAATGTTGAGTTTTATTTAACCAAAACACAGCCAGGTGATTAGAGTGATCTTTTTATCCCAACCTCATAAATGTTTGTAGCAAAATATCGAGCCATTGCTCTAATGTAAAACATATTAGTGATTTCATTGCAGAACTGTGCTTTAGAATTGTGGAAGATAAATAAAAGCATGGACTCTATATGAAGAAACTAATTCAATTCAGTCTATATTTTAACGTCATGAATTTAAACTCTGAGGCTAAAAGATTACATTGAGGAGTTCATGGGTTTTCATCTTAACTTTGAATGAAAGCAAAGTACAGCTGACTTTTAAATTTAAAAAAAATGTACACCTTGATGATGAGCCGAATGACTTCATTAAAACCTAGCCGCTCGCCTCTCTGAAGCCCCCTTGGCTTTCTACAGCTGTGAAATATAACGTTAATGAAAAAAAATCTATATTTGCCAAGGTTTCATCTCTAGTGTCATCGAAACCTACGATTTTAGACCGATTTGTGAGCATTTTTTTCTCATTGTTGTGTGGAAATGCCCCAGGCGGCAGCGTCAGTTGTCGGGTTAAGTTTTTAGTGGATAATACAGTGGTTAATTGGAGCTCCTGGGACACGTTGATCAGGGATCCCACTGTTTCAATCATGTAGACCATAAGCCTGCTGTACAAGCACATCGTTTGGTCAATTTTCCTGTCGTCTCCTCTGAGGGCACCTGGGGTAAGTTCCACAGGCGCTGAGTCCCACAGGCCCTAGTCGAAGTGGCCTTTTCTTCATGTGTTAGCCTACAAAAGTGAACGACATTAGAGCAGCGCCCAACTGTGTCCTTCAGCAGACGTGCACGTGTGCGCCCATTGCAACAAGAACTTGCGTTTATATTGTACCTTTGACTTGTGGTAACGTCTGGGAGGCCTGTAGAGTGGGGTGGGGATGGACGCCGAGTAAGGAGGGACAGCATACTGTATAGCGAATTTGAAGTGGGAATCGCTGCCTGGTGTGATGTACTACTGTACTGTACACTTTTATCACCCATATCCAAGTTATTTGTATTTCCTGTGTGTGAATGTGATGCTTTTAATTGACTGCAATCCTCAGAACCGGCTGGCAGGCAGTGTTACAGTCTCTCTCACACCCTTACACAATGCCACTCAGCTGTTTTGAAGGTCAAGGCTCTGTGCTTGACCTAGAAAAGTTGGTGCATTGCCCTCAACGACGGTTGGTGGCCCTCACTGCCTCCGTCTTCGAAGTATATGGAGTGTCTTTAAATGTCTCCAACGTAGAAATACTGTCTATCAGAGGGAGGGGGTTGTTTTCCTTATATGGAGATTTTTTACTCATCCCAGTCCCGGGCATCACTATTCATTAAATGGATTCTGTGTATGTGTGTATCTATATATATACATATATATATATATACGCACACACATATATTACATACATATTGCTTATTTGGGTGTATTTATATACTCTCGTATATAATTTATTTATTGCAGTCAGCGGCTGGCTAAGTTATTGTCTCATAATATAGCCCCTGCTACCGTTCTGCGTGCTGCTTTTGATAATTTATTTCATGGGGGGGGGGGGGAGAAAAATACAAAAAATATTTTAAAAAAATTCCTGAAAAAAGAGCAGTTTGATGACCCAAATAAACAGAAGGGAAGTTGTAATTAACAAATCACGAGTATGTGTTTCATTAAGTTTCTCGGCTCAGCAATCAACATGAAAATTAACATGTGAATGTGTGTGTGTGTGTGTTTTAATGTATCATTGCATTGCTCTCCCGCACGAATTTCAAACACCCAATTGTTTGGAAATGTTTCAATTCGTGTTTTAATGCACAACAAAGCAGGATGCAATAAAGGAAAGGGAACAGGATGAAGAGGGGAGAGAGCTGTAAGTGGTTAGCCAGAGCAGCCTGCTTCAGTCACTGTTTAAAAAGAAAACCCGATTGTGTCTCAAATTAATGTGGAACACGGGTGTTCATTATGACTCAAGGTTTAGATAAAGAAGGTTAAATCAGCTAAAATCTGCTTCCTAATGGGATCTACTTACAGATAATAACACTATTTGTCATGCCCTTGATGGTCTAACTTTGGCAATTGCTTAGAAACTATATCAACAGGGAAGTCTAAAGCTTTACAGTTACCAGGATACCGTTCCTACCGACTGTTTTAGCCAGATACCAGTTGGCTAAAAATAGAGAGTGTAACCATGATTTCAGTGGAAAAAAGATTGTTCAGATAAAACAAATTGTATTGATGGCCAAAAAAACAAACGCAAGAATAGCTGGGAGCTTCCTGAAAATAAACCTAGATGTCACACTGTAAAAAAAAAACTTTATTGGGGACATTAATGCCACCAAGGTTTTTCCTTTGTTAGAATTGGTTCTTGGATTTTAACTGGAAGTTTAAATGGATAGTTTGAAAGAGAACGAGTTTTAGGAGTGGCTTAAATCTAGTTATTTTCTTAAGGGGAGGAAGGCATCGGTTGAAGTATTATAATACTCACAATTTGGCTGGGTGGGAGTTCGTGGGGTTATTTACGCAAGCTTTTTTTTAAAAGATCCATGTGGGTTTTTATCCCCCCACTGATGTTGTCTGTCTGTCATGAGAGACACTTGTGCTCGGTGCACTTCATGCTGTCAGTGCATAATTGTATCCTCACTGAAAGATTAAAAATGCCGCATTATCCACGCAAGAATATAATCCGATCTACAATTGATGGCTAAGGCATAATACAGCCAGCGTACACTTAACTGCTTCTCTCTGTAGGAATATCTGTATTGATTGTGATGTTTAGTGAGTTGATGCTTTGCTCTGATGCGTTGACGTTTTAGAGTTGAACAATAATTCTCATAATAAACTCTCCTGTGGCTCAGTGGTTAGAGCGCTCGTCTTACAAGCTTGAGACCTGTGTTTGAATCCAGGCAGGTCAGGGGCGAAACCTTGGGCAAGTTTACACACACACACACACACACACACACACACACCACACACACACACGCGCGCCTAATAATAATCCCTCCAAAAAAAACAATTAAAAAATTGATCATTTCAATCCAGGACAGTTTGTGGGATACTGCTGTACGCAATTGTCTGCTGCATTTCAACCACAAGTATACAGTCAATTCACTTTACAGTGTACTCTGTGACGTGTTTGAGATGTTTAGAAGACGTGAAAAGCACTATATCAAATGCATGGATTATTATTATTTCCATACGTATATACAGTATTTGTATATGTATGTGTGTATCATAATAATCCTTGCATTTGACGTGAAACACTTTTATCATGTTTAATTGGCCTCATAGCACTTCCCTGAGGTCTTCTACCAAGCATAGTGACTGTGTATGTGGGTGGAGTGGATACGACAGCAATGACCGAGAAAACCATCGAGAAGTTTTTTTTCTAATCTGGGGGAATTGTTGGCTAGAAACTGCCTTCCTGTTTCTAATCGTGCCATGGGATCTTTAACATGAACTTGAACAGACAGACGGACGGCACAGAGGTTTAACAATTCCACCTTAAGAATGGCATCCGTGGTAATGCTGCTGTCTTTCCAGCGTGTTACCGGGATATCAACCTAGACAACGTGTATATTTGCACTGTCTTGACTGGAGATAACTAGAAAGCAAAGGGACAATGAAAGCATATCTCCTACTTGTTCTTACTTTCCACACAACCGCTTAGTCTGTGATATAAAGCCCATTGGCACCCAGGAAATGTGTCACTACCGCAGTCATCGCCAGTTTCGATTCATTTTTAGGCTCACCAGAAGTTTTACTCCAATCTTTATTCTCAAAATTCAGCAAAATAATAAATAGTGTACAACACTAAAGAGACCATTCTAGTTGTTTCCTTTTTTAAAAAAAAACACCCCAAACTGAGTGAAAACACCCGAAAAAGTTTCTACAGCTGTTTCACCCACAAAATATACAGTCGATTCACTTTACAGTACTCTATACTCTATGAAGTCCTTTGAGTAGTCTCATTAATGTGCTAAGACTATCACATCAAATGCAAGGATTATTATTATTAATATTATTAAAGAAAGCTTGGCAACAAACACTTTTGGGTGGAAATGTAATATTCCATAACAGATTTAACTATGGCATCAAATGCCATCATTTATGAAACATAGTTTTTTTTTGTCCAACTCCATGATTCTAACGCTTGCCGGTGATTGCTTGTACATTACCAAATGTTTAAATTTGTTTGGCTTTGCAATTTACCCCATTTTTTTTGTTTGCCCCCCCCTCAAAATATCACCATTGAGCAATGTAACAGATGGAGAGAAAATGATTTGATTTTGCAATTGAGGGATTTTACAGCTATCGGGAGAGAAGCAGAACAATTTACGGGAAGGATGTTTTTGTTAAAATTACAGATGTTGCACTTAGGTGAATAGGACTTTGATCAGGTGTGCCACAGCGAGCAGTTCATTAACTATACGTTAATTATTGATGAATTAACACAGAAATGCTGCGGTGGTTTCATCTTTTAAGTTGCTTCATTAAATCATTAATTTTCTAGGAGGTAAGTGAGCCTGACACATAATTGAGGCATCTAGGTCTCTACAGAATATTCCTTTCATATGGTGTCAGGTCACTGAGGTATTTAATGGAAGAGAATCACTGTTGTATCCCTGGGCAATTTTTATTTATTTGACTGGCTTTGAACTTAATGCATTAGGAGTTAAATGTTCACGTTTTGCTGAAAATTGGCAAAGAAGCTTTTTGGAATGAGCCAGTGAATTGTGGTTGTTTTATAATGCTAACTCTCGCAAAGCAGGATTAATGTAGTCATTTATGGATTGGGGATAGAGAATATTGCATCAAAATATATCCTCCTTTGAACAGTTCTGTGATGAGCATTCAGGTTGTTAATAGCTTTCTGATTTATACAGAAATAACTATCTTGACTTTTTTTTTAGCCAGTCAATACTTTATGTGAAGATTTCAGTGTTCATTCACGTGATTTAAAAAAAAAAAAAAAATTGGGGCAATCAATCCATGACTGTTTGTGGGACACTGCCATTCACAATTGCATGCCGCATCTCACCCCCAAAATATACAGTCAATTCACATTGTGTCACCTCGAACACATGATAAAGTGCCATATCAAATTGCAAGGATTATTCGTATTATCATTTATTGGCAAACTGGCTGTGTGCTGAGCAAAGTTCAGCTGTACTGGCATTCAATAGAAAGTTTGCAAATCAGGGGGGGAAAAAAACACTCTTTTTTGGCCACATTAAATTTGATTCAACATTTACCAACTGCATTCTCATTCAAGTAACGCGGAGAACAGAATGGAAAAAATAGGGTGTTTTTCACTGTTTGAATATATGAGGTGTTGCACTGACAGGCCCTGCCTTTTCCTTAAAAGAACTGTAGCTACCAATGTTTAAAGCGTCGCGTGTGTGTGTTTTGATGTGTATAATAATATAATAATAATAATGCATTTTGCACTATTTTCCGACAGTGACATGAACTTTGGTTACATTAAGCTGCTGAGATCCATCCAGAGTGTTGTCCGCAAAGAAGGATTTGATGGAGCCTGTCCCCAGGTATGGTTCACAACCCCTTAGTGTGTCTTCTGTAATCAAGTAACTAATGTTTTCATAGCGCTCTCCAGGGTGCTGCCGGAAGGGCTTGGAATAATCAACAATGAACAAGCTGTTTCTAAGCGCAGACGAAGTAAACAAGCGTTGCAAAGGCAAGAGTGTGGCTCTTATGTTAATACGCATTTGCCTCCCATTTTGAGGTCCACTCTAAACTCTTATTGGGTGGGAGCACTGAAGTGTATACACAGTGGGCTGTGGCATCGTTATCATTAGTCACCGAGGAGCTGTGCACGAGTGAAAGTGCTTCCCCCCCCCCCCCCCCCCCCCCCACCACCACCTTGACATAAAGCTACGTTTGACTTTTTTATGTGGCCGTTGTAAAGAAACCATCTTCGTGGTAAACCTCGCGACCTCGGGAAAGCTGTGACAAGTTAACACGCGGTTTGTTGGAGGGACAGAGCCAGCGATTTTACAATTGACTAAAGGGTTGCTCGGTTCGCACTACGATGTGGAGCTTCCTGTAGCTCAGTGGTTAGAACCACTCGCCTTACAAACGTGAGACCTCTGTTTCGAATCCAGGCAGGTCAGGGCGAAACCTTGGGCAAGTTTCCTTGCTCCTAATAACACGCCTAATAATAAGCTCTCCCCACAAAAAAAACACAATAATAAAAATTGATCATTTTCAATCCACGACTCTTTGTGGGAGATGCTGCTGTGCGCAATCAGCTGCCGCGTTTCGCCCACAAATATATATACAGTCGATTCACTTTACAGTATATTCTGTGAAGCGCTTTGAGATGTCGATAAGAGGTGAAAAGCCGCTATATCAAATTGCAAGGATTATATTACAATGGCATTAAGTGGAGCGGGTTTAAGCGAGTGTGTGTGTGAGTGTGTGTGTGTGTGTGTGTGTGTGTGAGTGTGCGGGTGTGGGTGGCGGGGAAGGACTTTACGGTAACATTAGCCATTCAGAATAGCCGTGTGTTAACACGGCTTATTATTGCTCAACTCCCCCCAATCTCTGCTGAGATTTGAGCACAGATCTGGACAGGCTGTCTTTCCCTGTGGAGGCGAAAAACCCCTTTGGAGAAGTAAATTGGTCCCTGACAGGCACCTCTTCCCCCTTCCTGGGGGTAGTCATGGCAACAGGCATGTCATAACAGTTCCCACAGTACTGTGTGCTGATTTGCCTCTGCAGAGAGATGACAGGTCTTCTAAACCAGGGAATCTCACAGAAAGCAACAGCGTATTTGGTGATGTGACACACACACACACCCTAAAAACCTTTCAACAAAGTCACAGCTAATGGAACAGACTTGAACAATAAGGTTTATTTTTCATGGATTTTTTTTTCTTCCGCACATCACAACCAACCCCCCTCCCGGCCCACCCTCTCTCTCTCTCTCTTCCCCCCACCCGCCCCTCTGACTGTCGCCTATCGTTCCTTACTGTCCACAGAGTACATTTCAAACCTTTCTCGCCACCGGTTGTTCCGCGAACAAAGAAGAAGGGAGAATTTACACGTTGCTTTTTCGTGTGTCTAAGCAACAGGTCTCTCGGCGTGAAAAAGTGTAAAAGTGTAGAATGTATTGAATGTGTGTCAGTGTGCATTCATGTCTAATGGGGGAAGCCCATTTCTAAGCATGACCCCCCACCCCCGCCACCCCCACCCCCCACCAAAAAAAATAAGAATAAGAATTTGGTCTCTCAATCCACGGCTGTTTGTGGAACACTGCCGTGCACAGTTGGCCTCCCACTATATATATACAGTGAATTAATTTTACAGTATATTCTGTGAAGCGTTTTGAGATGTCTCGCACATGTGAATTAAAGCGCTGGATAAACCAAGCGCAAGGATTATTATTATCAGTATAATTTATTGGCAAACTGTTCTGCGTGCTGATAAAGATTCAGCTGTATCAGCATTCAATTGAAAGTTTGTCATTTAGATATAGGGGCTAGGGGTGGGGGGGGGAAAACACAATCTCAGCCATGTCAACCTTACCGGTTGCATTTTGCATCAAGTAACTGTTGCATATCATTCCTCTCTCTCTCTCTCTCTCTCTCACTCTCTCTGTCTCTCTCCCAGTCACTTCGACAGAGTACATTTCAAATCTTTATCACCACCAGTTGTTTGCGAACAAAGAAGAAAAATTTACACATTGCTTTTTGTGTGTCTAAGCAACAGGTCTCGCCATGAAAGTAAAAGTGTAGAATGTAGTGACCCTTTTTTTTTTGGTAGCATGAATCGATTGTGATACCACAGGCAGCTTTTGTTAACAGAATCTTGGCCCAACCCAGCTGGAAGTCTAGCATACGCTGATCCTTTCTTGGCACTTTGCTAGCAGTTATGTTGGCTTTGCAATAGTGTAGCTCCTATTAAGGTCCTACTTGCTATCCTTCCTTGTCGATATGCCAAAGGAAACAAGCTGTTTTATGAGCCGTTAGGCAGCTGGAAAGCAAGTCCAGACAGAAACTTCAGAGCTTTGTCACCTGTCCAGAGAGTGCTATAGCTCACAGAAGTTAGAATGAAAACCGGCTAGAAAGGGTGTCATTTATATAAAAACCAAAGCCCCCCCCCCACCCCTGCTGTTTTGTCATATTCATTTCCACCTTTCTGTCTGCAGGCTAAACCGAGGAACATCCTGCGGATAGGAATCCATTCGCTCGGCTCGCTGCTGTGGGATGAGGAGGCCGGGCTCACCGAAAACCCCGAGCACTTGTGCAGCCTGACTAAATTTCTCTACGCACTGCGTGGGCTTCTCAGGACGTCTCTGTCCACCTGTATTATCACGGTGCCGGCACACCTCGCCCAGGTTAGACTTTAGACTAGGTGTTTTTTTTTTATATATATATTATATATATATATATTATATATATATCATACTTATATACTAATAATAATCACAATATAATATAATAATAAGCGCCTAATAATAATCACTCCCTCCCAAAAAAAACACAATAATAAAAATTGGTCATTTTCAATCCACGACTGTTTGTGTGTGGGGGACGCTGCTGTGCGCAATTGGCTGCCGCGTTTCGCCCACAAATATATATACGGTCAATTCACTTTACAGTATAATCTGTGAAGCGCTTTGAGACGTCTAGAAGATGTGAAAAAGCGCTATATCAAATTCAAGGATTATTATTATAATGTGTATTATTATTATTACAGACAGGTACATGTTATTCATTTTGTATAAAGCTGACCGCCCCCTCCTATTTCCCATTCACTATGTGGTAAGAGCGACTGACGTCACAAGATCGTACCAGACGGTTTAATTCCTCCTTCCCCAAATACAATTTCCCAATTTCCCCAGCAAGTCGTTTTCTTAAATAATTCTCTGTCTTGAGAAGGTATCCGTCTTGAGCTGCACGTGCCATTGACCTGTTCCTGTTCTCTGCAAATGAGAACTTTAGCTGCAGTCAAGCTGAATTAAGGTGGTACATAATCTGACCCAAGTCAGGTTGAGATTTGCCCTCTGGCGAGATAAGAGTACATTTTACAGACGTACAGATTGGTTTTCGCCCACAAGTATACACACAGTCAATTTCACTTTACAGTGAAGCGCTTTGAGACACAGTCTAGAAGATATGGAAAGCGCTATATCAAATGCAATTATTATTATTATTATTTATTATCAGTTGGGGCGAGGAGAGAAGGGAAGTCAAAGCAAACTACAAGAGCACTAAATGTTTATATTCTATTTGTGCTACGAGGTTAACGCATTTTACAAAAAGCTACTGATAAGATGGACACATATACACGCACAGGCGCTCATTTTTTGCTGCAAGTAATTGAAACCTTTTTTTTATTAATCCTATTAACACATTAATAAAGGAGCGAACACTTATAGCCAACACGTTTAATGGGCACAGGAGACCTAATGTAGCAGATGATTATTGAGCACATTAATTTATTTAAAGTCCAGCGGGTTTCAGTGGGAGAATATGATTTAGTTGCGTTGAGGGTAAATGGAGTGTTCAGAAAACCAGCAGCACCTGATCTTATTAGATTATATTGAAAAAAACGTCCCATCAATTTTAAGACTTTGGAGAAAAAAAACATGCCATTATCACTGGCTTTGATTCATTGCAAGTTTGTTTAATTAAGCACACTTAAAATGATGGCCTCACTGTCAAGAGATGAAAGCCATTCCCACTGCAGTGTCCAAAGAATCCAGAAAGATATGTCAAATCTCACTCTCAGTCCATTAAGTTTCCCCCCCCCCCCCCCCGAAAAAAAACCACAATACTTTCTTACAGTCTTGAGTAGGACTTTACATCCTTGGGTTTTGCGACTGTAAATCTCAGCCATTTGACACAAAGAGCTTTCCAAAAAAAAAGAAGAAAAGATAGTACAGTATTTGCCGGGATACAAACCTCCGATCGGCAAACAATTTCTTTAGAGGAACGTTGCTTATTCGGGAACGAGTGACGTGCAAAGTGGTATATGGAGAGCTGGTAGAGCGAAGAGTTTTATTTCAGTTGAGTGCTTTGAAACCTGAGATCCAAATGCCAAACGCTGCAATTTGGTTGTAAACTCACTGTAAATTCACCACAAAACGAAGCTTTTTTTTGTTTTTTTCTTGGTGTGTAGTATTTGGAATGATTAATATGATACGGCTCCCAGTGTTAGGAATAATCCGATGCGGTATTTTTTGAAATCTTTTTCGAGGAGTTAGCAGTTGCTCGTAACAAGCCTGCAGCGTTTCGATGAGTGACAGCCCTTAATCATTCAGTGTTGCAACCTCACACGCTGTGTACCATTCCAGCATCAGCATGTGGACACAGGGTCACTGTTAGTTAAAAATAGCGGGGGTAGGTGGGTGGGTGGGCGGGTGGGTGGGTATGGGGGGGTGGTGGGGGGAAGGAACAACACCTCTGCCAGTCCAGCAAAGGGAGATAGATCCCATTCTGTGGTGCAGATGCAACGAAGGTGAACTCTCAGAGCATCCATCACCCCCATATGCGTGTCTGCTCCACACATCCGCTGTGACACGCGTAGCCCGACTGACCTCAGCTCCGCTGCCGATTCTGCAAATGAAAGACAAGGAAACGATTACGCGCCGGGGGGGGGAGAGAAAGACAGTGGTAAAAATGCCTGTCCTGTCAGTGACAGGTTTATATACGCTTGCAGACAGGACGGAAGAGGGATTGAAAACAAAGGAGGGATCGGGTCCATGACCTTGCAGACTGCAATTGTCAAAAAATATATACAGTCAATTCGCTTTATTTACAGTATATTCTGCCAAGCGCTTCGCTTTGAGACACCGTCTGGAAGACGTGAAAAGCGCTATATCAAATGCAAGGATATAATAATATATTATTGTATAGGAAGGAATCTGCTTGGCTCACACCCGGTGGGAAACAAAGGAGCACTGAACCTGATCAACCACTGTGAAGTTGGGTCATTACATGTCTTATGACCTTACTCGGTGATTACCACAGAGGGTGATTTGATCTGCGCAGCTTTAGGAAGCGAAACCATCCGTAGGGAGTGACATTCGTAACGGAACTCTGGAAATATTGTGCTACAGCAGGATCCGAGTCCAGGAGAACATCTCTTCTCCCAGGGCAAGGTTATGTATGTTTTTCTCCATTGAGTGGTGGGGGGGTGGGGGAAACTCAAGGTGATTTTGATTTAGTCCAAAACAACATGTTATTCAGACAACATATTCCTGTCATCCTGAGCAGAGAAGACCTGGGGCCAGATGCTGGAGCTGTTGTACTGAACTCCCAATAATCCTGAAACTGACAGCCAGGCAATTGAACAGAATAAGCTCACCTTCCCCGAGTCTTAAATACTATATTGGCAGCCCAAGCCGCCTTTGCACTGAGAAGGCAATGTACTGTAGTTTACCTTAGTGGCGCCATGATTGCGTGTCTATTCATTCTCAGGTCTTCTTGCGACTAATGATTGTGGTCTCTTAGATATCAGACCTCGCCCAATTCCATTGCGAGTGCAAAGCTTAGATATGACCTTCTGCCTTCCCGGTCAACGTGGAATTGTTTGAATGCGTCGAGACATGCCTGGCTCGATTATGGAATAAAAGAGCAAAAAAGCAGGTCCTCGCTTGCTCAATTGGTTAGTCCTGCGATAGACTGTACATCTTACGGAAGGTCCCAATTTGAACAGTTGGAAATTGTTGTCATAATTTCTGTTCACTTCCCCACACCCCTCCTAACCCCCTCGACAGTTTCATTTCAGCTTCACCTTAAGGCAATTTTAGGAGGTCGTGCGAGAAGAAAACGTACACAAGCAAAAACACCTTTACAGGCCTCGCTGGAGCCTCAAGTGTGCGTAGTATATGTGCTGTTTCGTAGTAGAATCGCTGCAGTGTTGTGTGCATTTGCCTTTATGATTATTCCACAAACGTGGTGAAGTGACATTTCACTTAGTTCATTTCCTTCTCGTCAGACAGGAGGCAGATTTGGGGGTGATTTTGTACAAATGGATTCTATTCCCTCGGCCTTCCCTTGTTTGTTTTTTTTGCTTGAATTTCCAGTTTGCTTTCCATAAATTATTTGGGTGGAGTGTTTTGCACCATATGGTGGATTTCACGAAAGTAGGGTGCAAATATTCCCACGTTGAGTTGGAACATTTCAAACTTATCGAACCGTTTAGAAATCATCTCGCGGTGGATGGGGGGGAATGGGGGTGGTGGAATGAAGAGCCGTACTGATGGGAAGGTAAGGGAAAAGTTTGACTTTGTGTTTTGTGTGCCCAGCGATCAGAAGGTTTGCAATGATACTGAACCCAGGATGTTAATAACATTCATTTTATTTAGGACAAAATCCTACAGTACTGAATCCCAACCTGCTGGCCATTGATCTCGCGTAAAACCAACACACATCCCCGTTTTCATCTTCTTTGTACTGTCTTGTACACAGCCTGCTTTTTGAAGGCTTTCCGAGACACACAGAGAGAGAGAGAGAGATTGACAGACAGTGAGAATAGCATATTTTCTTTGTTAGTCCTGTCCCTCGACTAATTTAGGTCCAAATAACTTCCTGTTCTTTTCTGTGTTTACCCGTCAAAAGAGGGCTAAAATTACCATTTTAAAAGTTCAATGCGCTCGTGTGTGTGTGTGTTATGCCTTGTATAAATAGCAACTAAAGATCTGAGTCATTTGGATATTTATTGCTCATTTATTATATACTGTAATCTGGTTTATTTAACACTATAAACTAGTGATAGGAGTTACGTTCTCTGTGGTTCCGAATTTACGGTGTGACACTTGGATAAAAAAAAATTTGGATGGAACTATTGTTGTAAATATGGAATATATTGGTGAAAATCCTATTTTTTAAAATACGTTAATGGTGGTAGCTTTATGCAAGCCACCATGAGCAGTAAACTCCTGATAATCCGTCACTCCAGAGGAAAAGGGTTCGGTGGATGAGTTATCAACAGCGGCGAGTTAAACGCACATATGTATAAATACATAAATATGTGCAGCAAAGGGGTAGCTAATAATTTCTTAATGTGAATCTGTTGCAGTACTCTAACTGAAACATTATTGTGAAGCAAAATGTTGTAGAAAGAAACTCCAATCCTAATGCAGTAGTTATTATTCCTTACCCTTGAGCTAGCACAAGAGCCTGTTCAGAGCATGTCCAGTTTAGTCCAGTTATTGGTTGAGGGTATTCTCTAATAATTTGTAACAGTGTCATTTCGAATTCACATCTGTTCCCGAACGTATAAAGCCAACAGTACTTTGTGTGAAAGACAAGGCTTCGGATTGAGAATTTGCCACAAGACAACATGCTGTCTATCAATGTGACATTAGCAATAAGGTGATGAATTTCCTCGTAGTGCCGCACTTCACAACAGACTTGAAGTCCGCCTCTGGGTCCACCAATTTAATTTGCAGCAAAACACAGTGACTACTTGAGAGTAGGTTGGGGGGGAGGGTGGTGGGGGAGCGGGGTGCGGAAGTGTTATACTGTATATAATTTTCTATTTTCTGCGCTAATCTGTGCTAATGTTACTTGTGCTAATTGAATATTATGTTTGGCGAAAAGGAAAAAAAAAAAACATCGTCATCGTATCCTGAGGGTTTGCTGAACCTGGGTTTGAGCTGCCAACTGGGACAACCACCAAAGCCAAGAACAAAGTCAGGCAGATTATATTCCCATCACTGAGAATTCACTGGATTTTATAATTCATTGGAAACCCTGTGATAGGTGACACAGACCCTCACAATGTGTCTCTCGTGTCACGTGGTTTTCCCCCCTCCACCCCCCCCCCCCCCCCCCCCCCCCCTTCCAACAAGAGATTTGCGCGGTAACTTGTAACCGGTACAGGGTGCGTCGGTAGTGTAGCATGACCACCACTTAGTTAAGATGATGCTACCTTTGGTGCACACTGTTCCTGTAATGATTCCAACAACCAGAAGTCACGCAGGAGCCAGCTGCCTTGAGTGAGGAGAGCAAACTGTGCCCAAGTCCTCTTGTTTTGGGCACGAGAATTATTATGCCAGTGCTTCAGGGAGATAACCTATTGCCATGATCCAAACTCCCAACACAGGGACAGGATTAGGTTTGGCTGGCAACTTACTAGGACTATCTGCCCTGGCTTAAACCCATCAGATTGGCCTCTTGGGTGAAGTTCACTTGGTTTCCGTGAAATATCGTAACCCAGCGTGAATCAGCTCATTCAGAAATAAGGGCAGTAAGGAAAGTGAAGTACAGTACTATTGGAAGCATGGTTTTTGTGTTCACTGCTAATTCTGTGAGGTTGTAATCATAATAATAATAATATTAATAGCCATAATAATCGTTGCATTTGATACAGTGGCAGAGACAGTCTAGTTGACGGAGAGGGCAGTGCGGAAATTGAAAGATTTCAACAGTCAACAGAAACGTGACCAGGTGAGGGAAATGGACAGACTGTTTCCGCTTCAAGTCGAATGAAGTTTTTCTCCGATTGAGCTTTGGGGGAGGGAAGCAAATCTTCCTCTTCTTCTTGGAACAATTTAGCTTCTTCCTAAACATGAATGCCTAGTGAGGGGGTGTCACTTAACATGGGCAGTGGATTCCATTCAATGTGAATCACACCCCACCCACCCCCCCGCTCCATCTGAATTCTCTACCCCAAAGGAATGTAGATGCTCAGTCCTTGAACATATTCAAGACTGAGATTGATAGATTTCTTGTGGATAAAGGGATTAAGGGATATGGGGATAAGGCGGGGGCAGGTGGAGTTAGATTAGAAGATCAGCCATGATCTTATTAAATGGCGGGGTAGGCTCGAGGGGCCGAATGGCCTACTCCCGCTCCTAATTCTTATGTTCTTATGATGTAAGTGAAGTTTGTGGGATGGTTGAAGGTGGCTGGATAGAGACTGAGAGGCAGACTTGGATGCTCTCCACCCTAGTCTATTTTGTTTCTTTCTGCCTTCGATAACACTTTACTTTTAATGCTTTTTAACCGAACTCCCCCCACACTTAGCAGCAAAGATGATCTATTTCAAGAATGAAAGAAGAGCAATAATGATGTGAACCTTAACTAGACCTTCGCTGCTGCAGGCAAACATTAATTGTGCCTGAATTGCTTGATTCTGAATGTCTAATGATTTCAGTAATGCATTTAACTCTTATTTTACATTTATCCCCCCAAAAAGACATGTAAAAATATGAATGCAGTTTTCTGACAAAAAGCGGATTTTCATAACTTTGAATGTAAGGATATAATAATAATAATAATAATCCTTGCATTTGATATAGCACTTTTCATATCTTATCAACGTCTCAAAGCGCTTCACAGAATTTACTGTAAAGTGAATTGACTGTATATTTGTGGGCAAAACGCGGCAGCCAATTGCTTACAGCAGCGTCCCCACAAACAGTCGTGGATTGAAAATGACCACTTTTATTATTGTGGTTTTTTTGGGAGGGATTATTATTAGGCGCATGTGTGTGTGTGTGGAGTAAGGAAACTTGCCCAAGCTTTCGCCCTGACCTGCCTGGATTCGAACATGGGTCTCACGCTTGTGAGGCGAGTTCTCTCACCGTTGAGCTAACAGGAGGCTTTATGGGAGAAGGGAATCTTCCAATGCAGTGAATAGTGGAAAAAGTCAACTGACCCGCACTCCCATGTGTGTTTACTTTTTAATTGTGACTTAAAACACAGTCACAATTGCATCCGATTCTTGTGGTTGTGAAAGTTACCTGTAAACGATAAAGATCTTTGCAGCTATCCACAGAGCACCAGATGCCACGAGTCTACACTGATGACACTATGTTCAAACCAGTCAATCCTCTCTCACCTGAATTTAATGGTTAAACCTTCCTGATTGACTTTTACCATGTGCAATAATCTGAACTTGGACAGCGTGTAAAAATGAGACAACACTTGCAATTTGTCACAGCCTTATTCAGATCTGGTGACAACATGGAGCAAATCTGTTGCGTTTTCTAAGACAGCTTCTGTCACAGAAGTTCAGGTTTCCTTAGCTTTAAAATACAGCAATGACCTCAATAAAAAGGCATAGCATGATTGTAATGATCGCACTGGATATTGAAGGAGCAACAAAACAGTAACTTATTAACTGGCTTCCAATTAATACTGTGGATTATTAAAGATTGCCAGAGCTCTCTGTATTGAGAATGGATGTCCTCCCAACGTGAAAGGTGCTAGTTTTCTTATCGTTATCTCTTAAACCAAGAGAACTGAGATCCTGAGAAGCTTTAGGATGTTTTTAGAATTCTTAATTATCGAGGGCCTGTTAGCTAATAGTATCATGTTTATGAGAGGCACCTGCTAATAAGTAGCTTAGAAATTAGGCAGATGTGTAATTCTTTGTACTTAGCGCGATTGTGCAATGCTCAAATGCTGATTCATTCAGTGGCTCATAACAAGCCTTACATTTCCTGTCGAAACACTATAAACATTGCAAATTCACATTTTCAGTAAGCATAGAATAAGTCCATCTAAACACGTCTAATATATAAATGGGAGCTGACAAAGAAGAAAAATAGGAGCACGGTAAATTAAAAGGCTTATGTATGATGCAAATTACCTATAATTAATGGAGACAAAAGTAGAGACAAAGGACAATTAGCTAAACCTTGACGTGTCAAGTCAACTGTGTAACAAGAAAATGGTTAGGATATGGAAAGTTCAATACTGTAGTCCCAAATATGTGCTGAGTAAGCCCTGAGACTGAGGATTTAAGCGGGTCACAAAGCCACAAATAGCTGAGTCAGGTCACTGCTTCAAGCCCAGGTAATAATTACAGTCACTTCAGTTCGCAGTATATCCTGCGAAGCACTTTTGAGAAGTCTGGACCACACACGATAAGACGTTTATATCAAATGCAAGGATTATTACAATCCAGGAAGGAACTTGTATGATTGATTCAAGTTCTGTGTTTGTATAGGCTAAGTGTCCTTTTGGGTTACACATTGTCACAACTTGACTAAGCTCGCACTGTGATTAATTATAACGGATAGTTTATCTACCTGAGTTAAGTACTCAGACTTTACAAACATGATTTCTTGTTAAATGTCATAAAAGAATACTGTATAATGAAACCTGATGCCAAGCATGGTTAAGCATGATGTCTGTTTAGTTGGACTCGCCGTTCCGTTCCTCCTGCTTTAAACTAATTGAAGATGTCAGCGTTTCATATATCATATATAAAATCCAGGAAGTCTGCTTCTCCAGAAAATGGCATTTTATTAGCAAGTAGTCCTTTCAATTCCAAGGCCTTGGGCTAAATCCGGCAGCGACAGACTGAAAAACTTGTCTCTCTCTCTCTTGGAAAAAAAAGGAGACAACCGAATAGACTCAGTCCAGCTCTCGCTGGACAGTCAGTCATCCACAGTGTAAAAGTGACCAGTATTTGGCGCCAACTATGCAATCGTTCTCTTGAGACGCTGTGAAGATAGAGAATGGAATGTGGGGTGAGTGGATCAGTAGGTGCCTTTGTGAGACAAGGCGCAGTGTCAAACGTAAGGGTGACTATTATCTTTTCTCACCAACTTGTCTCCTCCTCCCATCGTGGAAGACGCAATACACGTCTAGTTTTCTTGTTGTTGTTTACTGCACATCAAAGGTTATCAGTACTGACTGGTCAACAGGGTGCCACAGAGGTTGTTCAGTCCTTCTAATTGAGACGGATTGTTCAACAACAACAACAAAATTACATTTATAGATGTAATTTATAAAGCCCCTTTCACATCGGGAGGACGTCCCAAGGCTCTGAAGCCAAAGTAGAGGGATATGTCTCCATTGCACCTGCTATATCCAACCAACCTTGGTGGATTTGGTATATCTTCATTGAATGCCGAAAGGGAAAGCATAATTTGGTTTCCAGGCATTTAATTGCATCCACACTGATATGTGATTGGAACATGCAGAAACGTCCAGTGTGGGTGGGTATGTGTGTTGCAGGGCCAGGAAAGAGTATATATTGCGAACTTTTAAGGCTCTTTTATATTCATTCTAACGCTCGAGTCTGAGTAAAGATTCTTTGGGTTTGAGTTATTAAAATAACGTGTTTCAAGCGCTTCTCAGATTAACATAGGAGTCACTTAATATGCAGTTGCTGAAGCTCTCCGAGCAGCAGAGTCTCCACTAATCCCAGGTTTGCTGAACTGTTTTGGTTCACATGGGGTTTTTATAGAAAATCAGAGCAAGTACTCCAATACACGTTAGGAAGGGAAAAGGCATTCTGGATGTCTGCCAAGCAAATATTGTCGACATTTAACTTTCTTTAAGAAGTTTTATTTTATTATCTAGTTTTAGATTATCTAGTTTTATCTAGATTATCTAGTTTTTTTTGTAGAGGGGAGAGGAGAGATGAGAGTTCAAAGTGTTGTGATGGTGACTATTGCCAAAGACGGTGAAGAACAGATGTCCTGGCTACTTTGGGAGGGGTGGGGGTTTGGTGGGGGGGGGGGGGGAAGCTGTAACTAATCAAGAAGCTCCAAGGGTGAACAGCTAAGAAAACTTACGAAGCCAAAAAACACAACCCCCCCTCTTGTTAGCTTGTTGTTTGAAGAAAATAATCTTGGGTTTATCTTTTTGCCCCACAAAATACAGTCCACTTTACAATGTGCGAAGGGCTTCGAGGCATCTCAATGA
The DNA here is from genome assembly GCA_035084275.1 of Hydrolagus colliei. Taxonomy (NCBI): domain Eukaryota; kingdom Metazoa; phylum Chordata; class Chondrichthyes; order Chimaeriformes; family Chimaeridae; genus Hydrolagus; species Hydrolagus colliei. Next base: position 638,223 of record CM068757.1, read on the forward strand.
TGTGATAAGGCGCGATATCAAATGCAAGGGGGATTATTATTTTTCCTCACTAACTTTGGAGTTTTACTAGACATCAAAGGTCATGTGTACTGACTCGCTAACAAGTTTAATTTGTGTCAGTGACTCTGTGCACAATTCTCCACCACTCTCGGTGTGTTAGAAATTAGGACACTGTGTGCCAATAAGTGTGATGGGGACTTTTATAAATCCCAGTGGAAGTATAATAGTAATCCTTGCATTTGATACAGCACTTTTTCGCATTAAAAAGCATTCATACGTGCTTACAATAAAATCACGTTTTATTCATTTAAAAAAATTCTGAATTCATCGAGTTTTCAGTGGAAATGTGCGGTTGGCATCAATCTGAATTGTGCTGATTTCTCAGCACCGGCTGCTTTTATCACCTTCCCGTTAACAATAAGTTGGGCAACAGCGCAGTCGTAAATCAACTACAGTACGTGGAAAAATTGTGAAACTTCAGTCTTGTTAAATCCTGAACTGCAGAGTGAGCTGTCGTTAAGTGGAGTGAAGCTGGCGAGGGCTTCCCAACAGCCAGTGCTACTCAGTTTCCAGAGTCCCTGCTGTGCAGTTGTTACACTGTCCAAGAAGCCTGTTCAAGAGTTCCTGAGAGCATGTGTGAAGCCCTCCGTGTTGATAGTTAATTGGATAGGATGGCAAGATGGGAGGACAGCTGAACATGTGGGCCTCTCTCTGTCTCGAGCTCTCGTGGACTTTTTAGTTTAATAATAGCAGCTGTTCAACACTGTGGAACAACTTTATTTTTTCCTCAGTTTCACAAACGATGAAAGGGAGAGAGGTTCCTCAGAAATGTGCCCCCCCCCCCCCCTTTTTTTTAATCAGGAAGTAGATAGGCAGGCACTCCGACTGACATTTGCTGCCTCGACTTCAAGCCGAGTCACGTGCGCTTTATATCCCTCCAATCCTCAAATGTTAGTGTGGAATCTCCCTCAGCGTATGTCTTAAGATATATACAGGCCCCAGTTTTATTTCCCCCCCCGCGTGGTGCTGCTTACCATAATATGGGGGGAAAAAATAACAAGCATTCACTGTCAACACTGTTTGTCACAGGAAATGACTTGCCGATGAATAAATAAGTAAAGTCAGTTAGAATAAGTATCCCCCTTTCCACTTATTGCCGATTACAAGGCTTGCGGACTAACGTGTAGTGTAAGACACAGAGTTTGTCGTATCATAAGTATAAGAGACGCTTTTGAGTGAAGTATTTACTTTAAAAAATATATACAGTCAATTCACTCTAAATTCACAGTGCATTCTGTGAAGCGCTTTGAGACGTCCTGAAGACGTGAAAAGCACTATATCAAATGCAAGGATTATTATTATTATTATTATATCCGCATGTTAGCTGTGAAACTTGATGGCCAAGGATGGAAATAACATCGTGGGCTTTGAAACAGTGTATTTTCTCCAGTGTTGCTCGCTCCCTGATTGTCAACAAAGCCGTTTACAATGATATGTGGGACACTTTTACACTTCAGTATAAAATAAACTGCGTATTCTTTTAATGAGCAGTTTTATTTTCACCGCTTCTGTTTCGATACTCCGTTGTTCCGTTGATTCGGCAAAGCCTAGAAAACAGTTTGTGGCTCTACCTCTTTGCCTGGTTTATAGTCTTATTGTGTCCGACTGCAATTTTATGCCATACTATTCTTTCATGTCAGTAGGGTACGGAGGAATACTAATGACCTACATACAGTTTACTCAGCGTGGGTTTCCCGAGCAAGACTAGAACTCTTATCACGCAGCAGCACCTCGGATCCTCTAGGTACACAGGTTAAAAAAAAAGGGCGATGAATTAAAGATGTCTGGGAACTAGTCCTGGTGCTGCCCGGCTCACAGCTGAATGGTGTAAATAAATCCAGGTTAGTCAGACTCCCATTTCAGTGTGGGAAGAGTCATCTGTTTGGACATATGGAATCTCTGGCTTCTCGGCGACATCGGCCGCAGATTGAACCATGGTCCTCGCCATTGGTACAACTGTTCTCCACTCTTAACGAGGACAAGTCCAGAGGTGGGGGGTTTTTTTTCCCGGCATTTGGGAGGAGGGGGGGAGAAATAAATAAAGAAATAAATAAATAAAAGGACCGAAGGCCGATTTTAAACACCGCTGAAAATGATCACCGAGCAAGAAACTGGTCTGCGACGTGAACGGTGGCTGCGCTGTACGTCGTGCAGGCAGCTTTGGAGTTGAATGCGCGTCAGTTTGTAACGGGGTTTCTTAATAAAGAGAATCGGGATGAGGTTTGCTCGCGGTGACTTGACGTGTGTCAGGCTGAACTTGCGAGCGATGCTCCTATAGCAGATTGCATCGAACGGGCATTCCCAGGAGCAGATATGACCTACTTCCCAGTTCCTTATTTTGAAATTGCCACATATTAGATCCCATTATTTATATATAGTATATGTATATGTACAGTATATAATTGTAGTTTCAGAAAAAAGGTGTTTCTGAGCTATAGCCTTATCTGTGATTAACCGCACAAAAGGTGGCCGGAATAGCTGAAGATTTATGTTGCCTTTCCTGCTTCTTTTATTGTAAGATGCAGATTATTTGTGTGTGCGGTATTTCACTCGTAGTTTTTAACTTGCAAAAAAAGAACCTTAGTATTTTCACCGTTTTCAAGAAAGAAAAATTCTCAGCTTGTGATTTATTTCTCATTGCTTCTTTTCCGCATTGTAAGGTAGAAAATTGCCTTGGAACCTTTTCATCCCACCCCCCACCTCCTCATCTCAGTAAGATGGAAGGAAAATAAAAGCTCTTATCCACAAATGCACCACTTTGTATTAATATTTAATTAGCAGGCAAATTGTAGAGTGGCTGAAAGCTTCGCAAGACTTGTTACTGCCACAACTGACCTAAAAGTTTAATAATAACTCATTTTATAGAGCAAATGGCAGTTGAACATAGGGGAACACTGCAAGCCAATTCCTCTGAGATGAGAAGGCGAACCAAATGGCAAGCGAGAGTTCCTGGGATGGAACCTTCTGGAAAGCAAGGAGCCGGAGTAACTTTGTAGCCAGGCTTTATCTGAAAACAGTGGGGAAAAAAAAAGCTGCTCCCTCCTGCTCTGGGAGATGCTGGTTTGAGGCCAAAATCTCGGAAACAGAAGTGCAGATAGATGCTGTAACAGAAGGCACCGTTCGTCCTAATAACCTGGCAAGCGAAGTTGGGGTGGGGGGTGGGTGGGGGGGGGGGGGGGGGTGATGGGATGGGCGGTGGAGGAGGGAGGGCAAATAAATAAATAAATAAATAAATAAATAAATCATCTTCTGGAGGAGATTTGAAGAAAAGCTTGATAGCGACTGTAATTAGGAGCACTCAGTTGTATTTTTCTCGCGTCCAATATGCTCTTTGCAATCCATCAAAACGACGGGAAAAACTTGTATTACTGTCACATCCGTGTGTTATTAGTTTTCGCATTCCGTCGATTTAGATGTCTTAATTATCATGCTCGTCACTGAATTGGTATAAATCGTGCGCGGATAATAACACATTACGTAAAAAAAAAAAAGGAAGGGTTCCAGTGCCGAGATGGAATTAGCTTATTTAGAAAGTAGTGAATCAGCGACCAGCGTATGGTATCAGTGCCCCCCCCCCCCCCCCCCCCCCCTCTTTTTTTTATAAACTTAATTAATAGCGAGTTCATCGTTTGCACATCACGTCGATAATTAGTCCCTAGAAGCAGAACATTGTCTTCAGCGAGAGCTTGACTTGACTTGACTGAAGGACCCAGAGTGGATGTTGGTGGGTTGTGTGTGGGGAGTCGTGTCGAAACCTGAAGGAACAATTCAAGCAATCTAAAGGCAGAAGTTCGCGGGGTGGGGGGAATCTGTCAATTATTAAAAATTCCAGGAAACAATTATTAAAACCCCAAATGTATATGAAAGCCCCAAAGAGCTGAAATTCTGAACTGAAGTCAGTCTGGCCAGCAGAGGGGGCAGTTATCTGTGGACCATTAGAGAACTTTGCCATCATTCTTCCCACCTGCCCCCACTCCCAGCCAGTCTTCCATCTGGACTAAGGTCTGCCTGTCTGTATCTGATGACAGGCTATAATTTTTGTCCCATCAATGTGCAGACACTTGGTACAGGATTAGTGTAAGCTCATTTAGAAGTTTCAGTATCTGTAACCAGCTCCATCATTACAGGAGTCAGCTGTTTTTCTCTCTCTGCCCCCCCCCCCCCCCCGCACCCCACCTCACCATATACACGCACACACACATTCATTGTTGGTCCCTTTGCTATGTCTCTTTGCAGACGCTAAGGTGATTGTTTCCTTCCAAAAGTTTCCATCATTTCATCTCAACATCCGGGTATACAGATTAAAAAATATATACTGTATATATATATATATATATAGAATTTGCCTGTTTGCTTATCAATATCGGATTTGAATTCAGTCAGACTGTGTAACTATTGTTTTATTTACATTTTGTTTAGGGGTTAAGCTGTGCCCTTCACTTTGGTACGTTAGTGATAGAAATGTTTGGTTCATTGCCTAGAGTCCTGGTGACAAAGGGAATTGATAACGTTAAAGTAACTGCCCAAATCATTTCCCCCAGTCTGTTAGGTTTAACTAATTTCATGGAGTTTGACAATATTGTACTGTGAACATTAGAAGCGGCTTTTATAGGCGACTGAAGCACAGACTGGCAACGAACCAAATAGCTTGCCATTCGCTGTAATTATATTTAGGTTAATGATGCTGTGGGTAGGAGTTATGAGGGTGTAATTGATTCGGTTGGTGGGTACTGATGTCATCAACCCAGGGAATGAATCGCTGCCTTTTAATTCCCTCTCCCCCACCCACCCCCCCCTCGCCACACACACACACACACGACATCTTTCATTTAATAACATGCTCTAAATCAATTTGACCATGTTTAAAACATGTAGTAAAATCCTCCTGAAGCTGTAGATCGATCTAATGGGGGAATTGTGTGTGTGGTTTTTTTTTTTGTCGGGATCCCGGTATGCAGGAATTTCCATCCCGATCCCTTAAAGAAGGAAACCGAAGTGTGTCGTACCTAACTGGCTGGAACTCTCCGCTCCACCATCACACACATACATACACACACACACACACACACACACACACACACACACACACACATACACACACAGAGTGTGGAGTTCCCATGGATCAGTGCCGTGTAACTTGTGTATTGCCAGAAGGAGTCCCCCCACTGGGATTCTTTATTAAACAATTCTGCTAGGCACATGTCAGACTGCATTGTATGGTGATTGAATGAGTGAATCTACGAGCAGATTGTTAGATGGGACTTTTTTTTCCCCATTGAACACACTTTCTGCCAACATTCACAGTCCTCGGTGCTTTGCGCACTGGATATTGTCACTTGATTGTTTACCCGTTCCTTCAGTCGACAGCATCAGCGCCCAATAGAGAGAGAGAGAGAGAGGGGAAATACAACACTGAACATCTTTTCTGATAATCTTTTCAACGCTGGCTCTCTCTCGCTGGATAGTTTTTGTTTGAAAACAGCAGCAGCGGCTGTCACCCTCATTTACACACGGCCCTTTCATTTACAAATAATTCAGAGACTCTTCCCCCAAGTTTTCCATTTGATATAGCGTTTTTCACATCTTATCGACGTCCCAAAGCGCTGAACAGAATCTACTGTAAAGTGAATTGACTGTGTATTTGTGGGCGAATCGCGGCAGCCAATTGCATACAGCAGCGTCCCCCACACAAACAGTCGTGGATTGAAAATGATCAATTTTTATTATTGTGGTTTTTTGTGGACGGATTATTATTTGGTGTGCGTGGAGTAAGGAAACTTGCCCGAGGTTTCGCCCTGACCTGCCTGGATTCGAACACAGGTTTCCCCAGCCTCCAAGACAAGTGCTCTAACCACTAAGCCATAGGAGCTCCATTGCCTTACAATATTAGAACAAGGAGCAATACATCGATGCATGGAAAAAGTCAAAGAGCCTCTATTGGTGCAAGTAGAGCAGGCTTTCCTCACAAGGAACTGGTGGGATAAGTGCATGTTTTACAACTATAGTAAATTGATCATTGTTACCTGAAAACTACGGTCGATTCACTTTATAGTATATTTCCGTGAAGCACTTGGAGAAGTCTGAATGACGTGGCATGAGGCACTATATCAAATGCAATGATTATTACTTATTGTAGTGTATACAAACACACTTGTGACGTCTCCCCATAAAACAAGGATGAGGCACACAGGTTTCAGAGTATAGTTTGGAGTATAGAGACGAATAACCATTTAAGAGTGTACAGTATTTAAGACCAATTTTATTCCCCTGACCAATCTCTTTCCTCTTCCCCCTCCCACTTCTCCTGAAGGCATTGAACTCCCAATTCCTCTCCCACCTCCATTCCTTCGCTCAAGTGCCCATTATTCAAGTGTGAGCCTTGACAGCGATTGTCCCCAGGCTGTGCGACCTTGGGGGGTGGAAATTGGCCTCCGAGTCAGTGTGTCCTGACTCAATGTCCACACACAAGTACCTCCAGTAGGGGTCACTGGATTGAAATCTAGGAGCCAGGCATCCTAGCTAACTTTCCTCCTTGGCTGTCGGGGGCAACTGTAACTCTTCTGGTAAAACACCTTAAATCAACATAGTCTTTTAGGTCTCTTCCATGGGATTTTACGAGTGTATTTGCATAAGGAGATCATTGTAGCTCGGTGGTTAGAGCACACTCGCTTTACAAGCGTGAGACCTGGGTTGGATTCCAGGCAGATCAGGGCGAACCTTTGGGCAACTTTCCTTACTCCACGCTCCCTGGTAATAACCCCTCAAAAAAAACCAATAATAAATTGGTCATTTTAATCCACGGCTGTTTGTGGGGGGGGACACGCTGCTGTGCGCAATTGGCTGCCGCGTTTCACCCACAAATATATACAGTCAACTGACTTTACAGTATATTCTGTGAAGCGCTTTGAGACGTCCAGTAGACGTGATGAGGCGTTATATCAAATGCAAGGATTATTATCATAAGATGTGCCTTACGATCACCTCTCCACCTGGGTTGGGATCGGACTCCACCACTGTAATGTGTTCTGGGACTCTATCCCGCATGAAGGGCGCGATATAAATCCAAGTTGTTATTGTTGTATAATCTTACTGAGGCAATTAACTCGTCAAGAACCAATCTTAATGTGTAGTGATTATGAATTCTGTTGAATTGAAAATGACAACTCTGAAAAATTGACGGTACACACACAGCTTTATCCAACTCTTTTTATTTTAATGTGCGGCACAGTTTATAAACCGTGGAGCTGAAACTCGAAACAACTTGCAAAAATGAATACCGAGAAATGTTTTAATGCATCATTTCACAATTAAAAGATTTTGAAACTTCCAAGTGAATTCGGAGTTTTTCAGTTTATATTTATCGCGTTAGAGATGTGCGTGAAAATATTCCGCTGGGTTCAGAAATGCCACTCTGTGGGAAAAAAAAGCACGGTGTGAAAAATTAACATTAACCAGATGCTTTCTAATGCTTATTACGATTATTAATACTACCGGGAGCTGCTCCTATGAAAAATACACTGCATAACATTCCAAGTTTATCCTTGGGATTTTGCAGTCTGTGATGAAATTTTTTTTGGGGAAAAAAGCTTGGTCACCCTAATGTGACCCGTTAATCATTGAAGCATATTTTCCTGAATATGCCTGAACAGGAACGGAACTTTGTGTGATTTTTACAATTGTTGATTGAACCTTCGTTCCGTTGGATGCAGCAACTTTTTGTTTGTCTGATGATGTGTAGCTTTTCGAGAGGTTTTTAAGCGCTCCTGAGACACCATTTAAGGAGGGAATTATATAAATCCAAGTTGCCGTAGTCGTTGTTGTTTTCGCTCGTGTTTCTTTTTTTCCGTAATTAACGTTTTCGAGCCATTTTCATGTGTTGCAGAACAAGGCACTTATGGGCCGTGTAAGGAAACTGTCCGATACAGTGGTGGGTCTGGAGTCGTTTAACAGTTCGGAGAGGGAAACTAATCCACTCTACAAGGACTATCACGGTGAGTGTCGGAGCAAAGCACGAGTAGTAAAGTATTCGGCAATTCGCTCTCTCTTAATTGATTGGTCCTGCCTGGCGTAAAGGCTAATAATTGATTTCATTTCGGAATCTGTGTTTCGAAATGTCTCCCAAGATAGCCATCTGTCAGTCAAGCCTGCTTATCTCTCCCTGCGCATTGTAGGGGCCCTGTGAAAATAACATGGTAACTCCTCACAAGTTGTCAAGCCACATTACCAAGACAGCGCTCAATCAGATAGATGTGCATCATTGTGGGCAGGCTTTTGGGAATACACATACAGAGGAAGCCAGGCGGCCACTCGGCCAGTGAACTTAACCAATTCCCTTAACCATGACTAGACTGCACCAACCCAGCCAATGTTCTTGTCACAAAAGATCATCTTAGATTTGAGCTCGGAGCTAGGAAGCAGATCTCACATGTGTACATCAGTGCGAACAGTCAGTCATAAACCAGCTTCATTTGTAAATATTAATTTGCTTTACACACCTACCTATTTTTTTTATTACGCCTAATTGGAAGTTTAAAAAAATAGAAATCGTAACGACTGAATTGTAAAAGCCGCGAGTCAGTAGTTTTTTTTTCAAAATCAAAGTCTGAAACAAGGTCTCTTAACCCATAAGCCATGTTTTGGTGGCTGCTTACTGGTGCATTTAATAAAATAAAGATCGTTCAGCAGTGCTTTGGGCAGGCAAGCAAGGTGATAGCCCCATTTGCTTACTGTAAATACAAGAGAAAGTATCACAAATGGGCCTCAGTTTTGACAAGCCTCAGAAGCCTCTTTGTTTACATCTCTACATCGGCACCTAAAACGTAATTAGTTTTTACTTGGACAAGAATTTTTGTTTATCTTATTCTGCCTGATTACTTGAGCATAATCGCGCTATTTGCTTCATTGCTTCTGGTGGTGAACCCTGGTTTAAAAGAGGACAGTGAGGAATGTAAATGCAGAGTATTCCGCTGTCAGCTTGTTTAATTTATGCAGCCTTGGGATGGCATTTTTTTTAAAAAAAACCTTATTTTCCCTCCTCAAAAGGTTTGCTCCACGTCCGTCAGCTTCCTCGTCTTAATAGTTTAATCTGCGACGCGCCCGATACAAAGGACCTGGCTTTCAAATTGAAACGAAAACTGTTCACTATCGAGGTAGGAAATATGGAGGTGGGAGAGTTGGCATTTTTATTTCCTTCCCTCCTCCTCTAACGTTATGTAAATAGTAACCTGATAAGATTGAAGGCACTCGGTGAGATAGCTTCCTGAGCGCACTGTGTTTATACTATATTTGTATGTGCGATAGATTATCTTCACATAATACAGTAATAATAAACCTTGCATTTGATACAGTGCTTTTCATGTCTTCTAAACGTTTCAAAGCACTTCACAGAATATACTGTAAAGTGAATTGACTGTATATATTTGTGGGCGAAACGCAGCAGCCAATTGCGCACAAACAGTCATGGATTGAAACAATTGATTTTTAATTTTTTTTTTGAGGGATTATTATTATTCGGTGCGTGGAATAAGGAAACTTGCCCAAGGTTTCGCGCTGACCAGCCCAGAATTGAACCCAGCTCTCTTGCTTGTAAGCTATCGCCTTCACATTCTAGTCTGTAAGGAAACAAATGATTGTGCAAGCAATTTACATGGTGAGGTTGGGGGTGGAGGGAGAGAAGCCATTCCTATTAGAATTTGCAAGCTTATTACCTGATCTCAGCTATCCAGAGGAGTAGAGTACGTGGTAGGCAAACAACATCAGAAATTGTTCATCTTCGCTCAGATTAATTCTCAGGGAAAGCCAATTCGGGTTGCTTTAATTCCATCTGCATCATTCGCAGATCTGAATGAAAGAAATGTTCAGAGGAAACAAAACACATGACAATCTTTAAACTTTTGTCTCTGTCTCACCGCGCTGGTCAGTCTTCCTCAAACCGAATCCCCAACGTACTGTTACGCTGTACTGAGAGTTTACCATAGAGATGTCACTCATGTCATATTGTATCTACAATCTGCTGCTGCCGTTGATCATATACACTATCATTTACCATGGAGATACTGGCACAGTAAGCTTTCAGAAAATATCTCAAAACTAAATAATTGCGTCTCTAATTGAAAACCTATTTAATTTTTACAGCTGCATTTCTAGCAGATAATGCTACCATTACCAGCACAGTTTTCCTCGTGTTAAGAAAAAAAACCTCACTGCCTTTATTGTCTTCGAATTGTAAAGGGAGTTTGAAAAGCTGCTTTAAATATACTGCTTGAATGTAAACATTTTCAGTGACCTGAAGCATTGTGTTTCTAATCCTAGTGCGTTGGAACTGAATTGAATTCATTCCTCTCTTTTTTCTCCACCCCCCCCGCCTGATGATAGAAAATGAGCACAACTGTTAACCAATTAAGGCTGAAGTATTAATGAACTAAAGCATGAAAAGGTGAACGCATATTTGAGGAGTGGCTTTTTTTGTGATGTGATAATTATTTCTTCTTCCTGAGGTCCTTGTGTGAGCGTCTTCGCTTAGAGATAAAAAAAAATAAGTGGGCAGTGCTGCCAAACCATATTATTTAATCTCCTGTCAAGTGGAAAGCATTTAAGCAGGCCACTTGTCTTTGCTATTTCATCTTCTGAAAGAGAAAAGGCACAAGTAAATTAGCATATTTTGCCTTATTCACTAGTTGCTGGTCAATTTGAGTTGGCATCGCTTTGGTGTTCAGCACCTCACCCTCGAGTGACCGCTATGGCCCTTCGCTGACCCTCTGCCCTCTAAACTAGTCACTTGATAAGGCCACTGTCGTGTCCACCTCCCTTTCTTCAGCGAGTCACTCCTTTGCTCTCTCTCTCTCTCTTCCCTCGCCTCCCCACCCCACCCACCCCCAATCTCGAAAAAACCCATGAATCATTAAAAGACCCTATCCAGTGACAAATTAAGATGAACTCCTCCTAATTAATGGTCATCAGTGCTTTCAGCGTTTAATCACTTGGAGAGGAGTTAATAGTTAATCAGGCAGCCAATTGTTGGATTAGGTCATCTTCAGAGCAGTGTTGTATGTGTCAAGGTTGGATTGCTTCCCTGTAATACCCACTTAGCACTACACGTTAGAAGTTGTAAAATCAAGAAGGCTGCTTTGGAATAGCCCTTTGATTCTTTGCTGTAAAGCGCAGCTGTAATTTGAAAGCAATTTTCTGCAAAAAGGCAACTCAAAACAAACATCAATTTGACACTCACTGCCGAGAAATAAGAGCTCTACACCACCACCACCCCCATATTTATTGTATTTATTCAGCAGCAACAAAAAACAAATGAGTTAGTTAAGGCCAGCATCTCGTTCCTTTTGGGGCATTAGTTTTCTTCAAAGAAAATCGTTGAGGAGGAAGGTCTTCAGATACAACCTGAAGATGGGGAAGGATATATATATATACACATATATGTATATAGAAGTCTCAAAGTGCTTCACAGAATATACTGTAAAGTGAATTGACGCTCTGAGACGCTGTCTGGCGTGGAGGGTGCTATATATAAATCAAAGTAGTTGTTGACTGTATATTTGTGGGTGAAACACGCCAGCCAATTGCGCACAGCAGCGTCCCCACAAACAGTCGTGGATTGAAATGACCAATTTTATTATTGTGTTTCTTTATGGAGGGATTATTATTAGGCGTGAGTGTGTGGAGTAAGGAAACTTACCCAAGGTTTCGCCCTGACCTGCCTGGATTCGAACTCAGTTAAGACTCACGCTTGTAAGGCGAGTTCTCTAACCACTGAGATACAGGAGCTCCTAGAATATATCATGTAACCTCCAGCAATGTTCACCCCCCAATAGGGCTCACTGGATAGCAATCAAGGCAAAAACCTAGTTGATTTATTTTGCCCTCCCAAACCAAGGGCACTGAAGCCAGTTGTAACGCAGCCTCTAACCAGCTAACATAAAAAAACTAAGATGTTGGCCGGAAAGAAACAGATGTTTTTTTTCTCTGAGTTTACATTGTGGAAAGGAGCCTGGCAAAAAAGGCCCCCAAAATATCGTGGATGGAACTAGGCATCATCGCGAGTGACAGCTGCTGCCACCTTTACATTGACAGACCTGTTCCCATCCAGTCACAACTCCTGGAACGTCATATTCCGAGGCTGAACGAGATCTAAGATGCCGCTGGAAGGTGTTGAGAGCTTGAGCCTGACGCCCTAATATTGTATTCGATACGGCACCCTAAAAACGCTGGTACGGTTCTTTGCTAAAACCATATTGGCGAATTATGAAAGGAAAAGCTCTGTGTTGGACTTAAGAGCCAAGATCGTGGCCGAAACCAGAACGCAGAACCCCTACAGAAGATAACGTGTGCAGAGATGTCGGATTGTATTCACGGACCTGTACGTTACCGCTTCCTGCACATTCCATCACATTCACGACAGGACCATTACCAAGAGGCCCATTTATAGACTAATGAGGTCATGTTGTATAATTTTATAAGACAGCCATGAAATCCCAGTTTATTTGCACTCCTTTCAATTTGAGAGCAGTGTTCCGATAGGCACGTTAAGGGATTATAGTGGTCGCGTATTGGCCTGATAGTGGAGTTGCTGGAACTTTACTACAAAGAAGTAAGGAAATGTGAAACTAAACATTCTTAAATGAACAGCGAATTTAAACGCTGCACACACACATTTTTTTTTAAGAAACACACAGATACACACACACACACATACACACCAAAAAAAAATCAGGCTGTCTAATCCTATTTCTTTCCACTTTGGAATCTTAATTAGTAGGAGATAAAAACCATCATTTGACTAAATTATTGTCTTGAATCTTGTAGCTAAAAAAGGTATAATCCACAATTGGGCCAATTAGTGCACCCTGCAGTTAGCCGCGCTGAGGCAGGCAACGTGATTAGAACTGACACCGGCCGAGTTCTCACTGCTGCTTTGCCAGGTATGATGGTCAGACTTCAAAGGGCTTGAGGCATCAGCAGGCCAAGTTTTGGAGGCCAACTTTTGGTCCGTCCGCTAATCTCCCTGCTAAACTGCAACGGCCCTCGCACAAAACGAGCTTACACGACACAATCATGCGGTATTAAAGTTTCAGTTGAGTTATGCCAAATTGCCTTTGATTTTTCCGATGATTGACCAAAAGATGCCTACGCAGCCAGACACACAGTACTGAAACTTTTCCCGATTAGGTAAGACGAATGAGTCAGTTTTTAAACTTTTTTTAAAAAAAATAGTAATACATTTTTTCCAAAATTTCAAAAAACAAGAAAACATGTTGGGCAAGATGAGAGATTCTTGCTTCACGTTTTCGCCGATAATCATCCAAACGTAACATATTTGCGGTGTTCATGCAATTATCGGCAGATGTTACGGGAACCACCTTTCTGTTGAACTGCTGATTCGATTGCATAAGCGATCGGTTCATCTTTTCCATTTTGTTTCCTGTTTGGTTGATGCCTTCTAAGTATCGTCATAATGTTTCCATTTTAAGAACAGCCTAAAGCCGCACTAGTTCTGTTGTGAGTGAAAGAAACTGCCATCTCATTGACTTTCCCTCGGGCTGCTCCAGGCTTGCTTAACTTGTGCTTCTATTTTACATATTTCAACTGAGTTTAGACAGGTCAGAACACAGTCTCATGACACAGCTTGACAAGGTAGTCGCCATCACATTCATACCAGATTAAACTCCCGATGAATTTATCATAACCGGACAAAGTCTTGAAGGAGTTACAGCGCTGTAACTGAAAAGGGTGAATGGATATGGAACGGGGAAGGGGAGGGAGTGGAGAGTGGTGATGGGGGGTGGGGGTGGGGGGAGTGGTGTGTGTGCGTGCGTGTGCAAGGTTTTGTTGTGACTGGTATCTCTTGACTTGAGTTTTTCACACCCAACAGTCCATTGGATTTGGAGCTGATCACCTGAGCTGGTGTGTTTCCTCAAATTGTTTTTGCCAGGGGCTATCACGTCACCTTTCTCAACACCAGGGAGGGTGAGTTTTAAGTCCTAGTGATGCAAAGCCAGCAGTCACGACACACACGCGCGCACACACACACACAGGCGCAGAAATTGGAAATAAATTTTGATAACCTTTCGATGGAGTGAAGGAGCTTTGGTTTTCAAAGCCATCAACACTATTCTTCAACCCCCCCCCCCCCCCCCCAACCCCAATTGGTGCTTCGAGCAAATGTGGTGGGCAAGTGTGTGTGGGCTCAAACTTTTAATTTTACAAAATTAATCAACTCTTGAGCAAGTCATTTGCGTCATATCAAGTACCCCCTGGGGACTTGGGAAATGTATTGCACGCCACACCTTGCCAAACACACAAACAAAATCAGCTGCAGTTACATCAGCCCATGATGAGGCTGAGGACAGTCAAAGATAGTCAGAGATGGTCATCTTCCAAACACCTCCTTCTATAATAACTATATTATTCTATAACTACATACAGTATATATTATATATAATAATAACTAAATGATTCTACAACATATATAATATATGTTTATTCTATAATATACTGTTATTCTATAACATATGATATATAATAACTAGATAATTCTATAATGTACATATAATATATAATAGGCCTAATAACTATATGCCAATATAAGTCACTGCCTCTTTTTTTAACTCGTTTCTTCAGCTGCTATCTTGATGTTTCTTCACCTATGTTTCTGTCCAATCCTACTGTTTGCAAGTCTGCCGTGGTCCTTGTGGCAGTCAGCTCCTTCACGCCAATGCCTGCAGATTGCTAATGTTGTTACGTCATCACGGAAACAGCTCTTGTGGTTCAAGCTAATATTTAATTTCATTGTTTTCCACAAAAATCTGTGGTCTTGCTATGACCAGGAATGTTTGGAGTCCGTGTCTTCCTCCCCATTACCCCCCACCCCCCCACCTCTACCCCCGTCAGCAACAAAACCTTTAGGTCGAACAGATTAATACTTTTATTTATTTTACCAACCTGCCCTCCACCTCCGCTCAGCAGGCTCTGGCCTGCTCCACGTCCCCTGACTCAAACACACACCCCACCGTTGGCGGGCAAGCCTTTAGCCACTCTGCCCCCAGCCTCTGGAACACCATCCTGCAATCCCTACACCTCACCCACTCCCTGGCCTCCTTCAAGTCTCGCCTCAAGACTCTCCTCTTTGATGGACCAATCGGCAACTCCTAATCCCCCCCCCACTCCTTCCCTCCTGCTACCCCCCACCCCCGGTCCTCAGCTTGGGGTCTGAAGCAGTGACTGTCCAGCGCTTTGGGATGTCCTCCTGACATGAAAGGCACTATACAAGTGTCATTTTGTTGTTGTTGATTTGCTTCCTTTCATCTCGTCCTGAATTGGCATTTAGAGGAGTCATTTCTAATAACAATATCACAAATTTAACTTGTGTATATATTATTATTTTTTTTAAAAGGCACAGTTTTAGTTACAGCCGCCACACACATAGGTTGCGTTTGGCAAATTGATAATGGAAGTTCAATGATTGTGGAAAAGCTTCCATCACAAGGCGATAGGACATGACGTTTCAGTGATATTTTCGGGCAAACTGGAAGCCCGCGATAACCAGAGCGTAAATGCATCATTGCAGCATGGGCAGTAGGTGAAGCAAAGAAAAATGAATACAATTAAAGGTCTCGACTGAACATGGTGTGGCTTCAGTCACTCGCATAGCTCTGTTAGAGGTCATTGCTACGGCTTGGAAATGCAGTGGCATTTTACTAGCCAATAAATGCATGGGTCACCACCCGACGATATTTGCCGTGCCAAGTTCCTGTGGAGAACTTGGGAAGCATTGTTTTTTGATTACTGGTGTAATATGTCAAAATTGCGAAGCTGTTTGGAACAGGTACGGTCAGGCTGGTGAGGTCGATCGGCAATGTGGCGCGTTTTACAGACAGCAGCAAAGACTTTGCATTGTTGCCTCGATATTTGGGAAAGACAAACAGAAAAATGGCTTAAGGAAAGGTATCCTTTTCAATAGTTTTCCATTGACAACGATGTACGTTTTAACAAAGCAGATGAGTTCAGATCCATTAGGATCCTAGTTACACATTTATTTATTTCCCTCTCTCTCTCTCTCTCTCTCTCTCACTCCATCAATCTAACATTGATTGTATCTGTGGACTTGCTTTTAACTCCAAATGGTTTCTGTGAACCATTTACCTTGCACGCTGTACCATTGCGCATTGTTCTGCCTTACGGTGTGTGTGCAAAAAAAACAACAGTTTACGCCAATCATTAGCAATCATCTCAACCTGTTTTAGTGTGAAAACCAAAAGGCGGTTGCATTCAGTCTGTCGTTTCTGGGCTCTGCTGATAGCTCAATAGATGGGGTGACATATAGCGTGATACCGAGCCATAAACTAAAGAAGGAATTCAGTCAAATTTTCAGTGCCAAGTTTTCAACCCAGGCAATGGTATAATTGGCCTCATTATTCTATGACTAGAAAACCTGTAGCTACATATTGACCAGATTGTTGTGGGTTCCCTTCCCAGTCCTGCTCTATTTCCATCAGAGGAGATGTTCTTTTTAAGAGAAATACTGTAGTACTGTAGTTTGGAAGAAGATTGGTCATAAATCTTATCTTTTTAATTTTTCCCATCATAAACAACGAGAGCCTCTTAAGTCTAGCGGAACAATAGTGTCCGTGATAATAATAATATAAAAGAATACACACAATAATAAAATTGGTCATTTCAATCCAAGACTGGTTGTGGGGGACACTGCTGTGCACAGTTGGCTGCCTCGTTTCGCTCACAAATATATACAGTCAATTAACTTTACATAAGCTGTGAAAAGCGCTATATCAAATGCAGGATTACAATATTATAATAATAATAATCCTTGCATTCGATATAGCGCTTTTCACAGCTTATTGATGTCTCAAAGCGCTTCACAGAATATAATGGTTTCTTTGAAGGAATTCTAACACCATTTCGAGGAGACCTCCCTTTAGTCCTTCACCCTCCACAACAGTGAAGGGAAGGCGCTGAACTTTTCATACATTACATTACTCGAAGCATAAAAGTGATGGCCGAGCCACGAGCCAATTGCATCAGCCTCAGACTGCCCAGCAAACTGCTCACACTTAATCGTGTAATTTCTCACAACCTGTCTACACAATGTTGAATGGCCTAAACACCCCCACCCCTCTGTGTTTGGGAGAGCGTAACACAAATCCCTCCAGATTCCTAGTACTGATCATTTCCTGGTGTTTATATACAGATATAGACATAAAAAGCCAGGGACTGTATTGAGTTTGAGTGTAACATCCAACCCTACTTCTCTCCCCACCCTGGCCGACATTCACTGTGCAGCAGCCTGACACTTGGGAAAATGTTCCCCGATTTTTTTTCAGCGTACAACCCAGAGGAGTACTCGTTAGCGGTGTTTTGGGAGAGGAGGAAATAGTAGAAGAATATTGACAGGAAAATAATTTTTTTAACAAACGGGTGGTGATGGAGGGTGGTGCTACACAGGGATGTGGAGATAGACAGGTTAGCTGCTGTCAGCTCAGTTTATTGATAGCGACGACTCTGTGAAACCACGTCTTGTTGTAACATTGAGATCGAAAGAGATACGGCAATATACGTGTGGGTGGGCTGTGTCATGTACCAGTTCAGTTCGTTGCTTCTATCTATTTATTTTTCGTTGCTTTTGAGAACCGTATTTAAACACTGCTTTGAGACGGGTTATTCTGTTAAGAATAGGTGAGAATCTCGTCCTTCCCAACACGAGAACAAGAACCGGCTCAAGGATTTGGGTCGGTTTGGCGTCTTTGGGCCCGAGAGCACTGTATTCGAAGATTCTGCGCACAAGGGAAACGATGCTTGGCATGCTCTCTCTCTCTCTCCTCCTATCACGATTAGCAAGAGCTCAGTCCTTTGCAGATGACTACAAACAAGTGCAATTACTGTAGGGCTGTTTTAATTATCTGGGCTGGGCCTGGCTGAAACACGGGTAATGTTCATCCATGCTGCTGCAGCCCAATAGCCACAGGCTATCTCTCTGCTTGTCTGTGTTTGCATCTGCACAAAAACTATGGCTAGAAATAACTTTCCCACAGTTCAAACCTAAACATTTCCAGGCTGATTTTTTTTTATTTTTCAGGGCGCTGCAATTAACGATTATAATGCATGGAAAATGATCAGCACACCTCTCTCTCTCTCTCTCTCTATATATATATATATATATATAATTATTTTTTAACAAGAGGGTGTAGTTGGAATTTTTTTTCATACCAGGCGGGTATTTAGATATTAACGCTGCCAAAAACATAAAGGTTTTTGTTGTGAAAGTAGTTCCCGCCTTCTGTTTTGTTGAAGATTTCATGCTCCCCTTGTAAACAGTAGATGATTTAAAACCTGTTTCTAAGATAAACTTTCCCATTGTCATTAATGAGGATGAGTAATACTGAGTGACATGTGCATTTGGAATAGCACAGAAAGAGCTGCAAGGTTTGTCAAAGCATTTTGCTTCAGGCATTGGACTTAAGGCCTTTCCTGCTTTTGTTAATTTGTAATGTGCAGCTTTTAGAAGACTGCGTACAAGGAAAGCCAACAATTAAATCAGTAGATACATCTTTAATCTTTCAGGAGAAATATGGCGTTGAAAGGGAGAGATAAATAGATTGGTCAGCGACTTTTATCAAAAGGAGTTGAGTTTATTTTGTTTAAATTTTTTTTGACATTTTTTTGTTTTTGCCAAACGCAGGCTTTATATATTGTTTTTCCATTCACCCTGGCTCCTGCTGTATCTCTGGGGAAGGAAATGAAAAGAAATAGGACACTAATGCATTTAATTTACATTCACTCTAAAATCGCATTTCTCTTCAGAGAGAGAGAGAGAAAGAGGGGAGCCTTTAAAATTTAATAAGCCAAAGTATTCAACATTTATGATATTTTTTTCCCCCCTTATGTTTGAAACATTTCCAAACGACAACATGACTATCAATTTCCATTTTAAACATGAAATTGGTCACTTTTTCGGCTTGATTCAACCTCGCCTGGCTAGCAACCAAATTGTGTCTCTGTATGGCTTCTTGACACTAATAATGACTGAGTTTCTGTTCGTTTGCGTGCAAGATTTCCCAAGCGGCGGTTTGGGGCCGGGATAAACTATCTATCATGATTGCATACAACTAATCTGCTTCATCCGAACCACCCAATGATTGAAATTGCATTTGACAATTCACCTCTCCTTGGCGTGCCTGTGGAGCACATAGCTGTAGACCATCCCCAGAAGGACATAGCAACTACTCCATATGCTGGGATCGTTTTATTTTTATCAGCAGACCTTTAGCCAGCAGAGGCAGAGAAGAGAAGGGTATATAAAAAAAAGCCGTACTCCCCATTTGTAGTACACTATGTAAATTTTCGTTTTACTCATCCACATGTCAGCATGAAATGGTATGAATAAATTCTGGCAGCAGTTTTTCAGATAACCGAATTAAGATTTTTTTTTAAAGAGGTGTCGGAAATCACCCAAATTAGTTTTAGCCTATTAAACCTTTCATGTCCCTATATTAGTCGATCGAACGCAAAGTGGGTTTGCAACGAGGAGTTTTGTGAGACCGCTTGGGTTTTTTTTAAGAGCTCGCGAGATAAATATTTCGGAAAGTGCCAAAACAAATTCATTCAAGTCTATTGATCGCAACGTGAACCCCTGCGTGCTCAAAGCGCTTTTAATGTTTTTGTAGACATATTTTTCTAATGAAGCAGATGTAACAAGTAAAAACCTGCCAAAGTCAAACAGAAATTCCCTAAGCCAGCATTTCAGCTCACTTACACATTGTAACATAATTTAATTTACATGTATATTAGACTTCTTACACATAACATGGTATGTACATATAGTAATAATCATTTTGTTTGATAATGTTCATTATCATGTCATTGAGACATCAGAAGCGTAACTGCTGTGCGCAATTGGCTGCCGCGTTTTGTCCACAAATATAGTAAATTCACTTTACAGTATATTCTGTGAAGAGCTTTGAGACTTCTAGATGTTGCTTATATCAAATGCAAGTATTATTATTATTATCATCATCATCACATATTGAAACACCTAAACTTGTTATGTGTTTTGAGGGCAGGTTGACTGACACTTGTTGAGACAGCAAAAGTAATGACAATCTGGTCTGTTTTATTGCTCTGTTCACACCGTGTTTGTGTGTGGGTGAATCTGAAGTCATAATACCTTCAAAACTGCACATAATCCCTTTCAAGAAAGTCTGCCAACTTTTCCGCTGTTTATCGTTGAATGTACCAACCAGCTTTACTCCGATGTGTATATTTAAATATATATTTGAATGAAGGAAAACAGTCCTATTTTGATTTAGAATATAGTATGGAAATGGGCTTGTTCCAGCGATGAACCGTGTAGCCATTTCTTTACGTCTGTCATTGTTCATCACTTTGGCCTTGTTCCCTTCCGTGGAACATATCCACAACTAACGTGGTTCTGGGTGTCAGGCTGACTGCCTGCTCTGCCAATGTGGGATTCGCTCAGTGTTCATTGCACTTACCTAGGTGAGAGTTACTGGGTACTCTGAGCACTTTTCCTGGGGTTTGTTTAATTCAGTGAGTGTGTAAAATATTATTAGTTTAGGTATGGTTCACATCTTCAACAAACCGAGGTGTCTTGTTCCTTGCAAAGCAGCCTTCACCACTTCATCCATTAGACCGTAATATTCTCTGTATTCTCAAGCTAAGGAGTGGAGATTGATGCATTTTTTTTTGCAGTGGGCTTAACCTTCCAAAGTCTGAGCCAAGCATTTATTTGTAACACGCTTTCTCACTTGTACCTTTGCAGCAATCAAAAGTAAAGTCTGTTGTACTTCAGAATAAAATCTAGTACATTTTACCTTAACATTATTTTTTTTTGTCATCTTCACTATTAACATTTCAGCCTTTAGGTATTTTTTCTCGGGTGGGGTGGGATGGGGTGGGGGGGGACGGTGGGTGGGAGAGAGAGAGAGAGAGGAATAAAATACCTTTTCCCTCTCAGATAGAAGTAAAGAAAGAGTGTTGGAGGTGCCATGTGTGAGGAATTGCACTTGTGGGTTAAATTATTCAGTAAGTACAGTACTTGCCCGTCCAGGGTATAATTTCCACCAGGATCCACAAAGCACACATCATATCCTTCCCTATACCAATAGTTCATTGTACAATAGGGAATTAGATTGATTTCTAAATTTCTTAATGGTGGTTGGTGGGAGGTGGGGGTGGGGGACCTAATTGGAAAGTTTGGGATTTGTGGCCCTAACTTGTTTTGTGGTGTTTGCCTCCCCCTTACTTGTGTTCCTTGGTTAAAGAGCTTTTTAAAGAACCCATCCCATTACTGACGCTGGTGTCAGCTGAGAAAGTTAGTGAGGTTCAGGCAGTGATGGTTGACCTGCCTTACCTCCAGAAATGATATCATTTCAGCCACTTGCTTTTTTTTTTAGTTCCACAAAGGTGGAACGCTCCCATCTTGGCTACTTCCGAGCGAGGTTTTAAAGGCGTCGCCTAATTAATTACTGCTTCTTGTTTATCTCATCTTCTCTCTTTAAATACTTTGGTGGTGAGCCGCTCAATGGTTCTGAGGCCTTCACCTAGGTCTCTCAATTAATTAGAAAGAAACTTACTCTGATAACCACATTCAGTGTGCTGCGCTTCAATCCTTTGCACAGCCGAACAAGGAGTTTTGTCTGGACAGATCTGTCTTCCACAGGTTCTACAAGATCAGACACTTTATCACCTAAGGGGCTGTCCAAGAATAAGGGTTCAATCATGCTGAATATCTTTGACCAATATTTTATTAACAGCAACAGCAGGACAATGCTTATTCCTACATGTGCAGGAGTATTATTTTCTGGGCAACGTTTCACACAAACAGAAACACGCAAGTCCATTGGAGGGTGGATGGGGGGAGGGGTGGGGGGAATAGACTGGACTCAAGTGACTCCGTACTTGTTCTGCTAATGGTTGTTTCTCAATCTTCGAACTATAATCAGGTTAAGGAGATCCTATTTGAAATTGTCAATGGATACCTTGCTCTATAGCCCTTGGCATTTTTAAAGGAGGCTCCTTTGAGACGGATCATCAACTTGACTGTATTATTATGGGACCAATAAAGCTATCCTCTTGATATGGATATCTTTGGGCCTGCCTTCTATCCAGCTGTTTTTTTTAAAAAAAATCTTGTAAAAACTTTTGCCTCTTGGAAAGGGTGCAAAACATATTTCTTTGACCTCACTTTCAGTCATCTTTCCACTCAGCATGGCTAGACAGCATCGCCAAGTACTTTGAGATGTCCTTCCGTGTGGAAAGGCGACTGCAGAGGCATAAATCGTAGTGTATTCATTCACTTTACTAGAATAACTAATCTGGTGGGGGTTACACAATTGCCAACGTAAGGGTTAGTTTTCTGTGTACTTTTTAAGATAACATTTTCAGACCGCATTTAATGAAATCCTGATCAATCCACAATGATTAATAATAACATTTGATACAGCGCTTTTCACATCTTCTAGACGTCTCAAAGCGCTTCACAGAATATACTGTAGAGTGAATGGACTGTGTATTTGTGGACGAAACACGGCAGCCAATTGCGCACGGCAGCGTCCCACGAACAGTGGTGGATTGAGTGACCAAATTATCATTGGGGTTTTTTCAGGGTGTATTATCTTCAGAAAAGCAATCCGCGAATCGACCAACAAACATGTTCCTACTCACTAGGTAAACAGAGGTGTACAGTGTAAGGAAGCGTGCCCAACATTTCGTCCAGAGAGAATCAAACCCAGGTCTCTCGCCCGCGAGGCGAGCGCTCTAACCGCTGAGCTACAGGATTCCCAATTATTATCTTTGGCATGTCTCTCATTTAAATCCGCAGTTAGGTGCAGACTTGTTTGTATACTTCGAACACAACCACCTTTGTTTGGAAATGTCACCTGTAGAGAGTTTACATACTCCTTGCGTGCAAGAGGCACGTTGGCTTCTATACCTGCAGAGTTGTCCCACGGTAGATTTTAGTTAACAGTGGTGTTAAGCGCAGTCTTGGGCAGTGGTCAAACTTCCTCTTCGAGTGCGCCAACGTTTTGCAAGTTGCAAGCAGGGCTTGGATTGGAAAAGTCAAAATCTTGGTTAGAATTTCTCAATTCAGTTTTGTTGACATTGGAAGTCAATTTATGGTAAATTAGATTGAAAGGGTGGGATGTATTATCGCTGTTTACATTGACTATTTGTAGATTGCGGCCTTGGGTATTTTACAGTGTTCTTCAATATCCACTCTAGTCACCAATTGATTACAGTTCACAGTTCACAATTTTGTCTGCATTACTGTGCAGTTTAATGCAGGATAATCAGTTGAGCCTTGCCGCATGGTGCAATTAGGGATATCTTGTGAGTTATAAATATCCATTGTCAAGCTTCCCATCAGCTGTGTGCACTGAGATATACTGTTTATTGACCTTTTCAACAAAGAATAATGATGGGAAGGATCAGTTTCACTGATTATGCCTCATTTATTTTGTGTTCTCTGTAATGGATAATATTTGAAGATGAGCTTTTAAAGTGATATATATCTATACTGTATATATATGATATCCAGCAAATTAAACTCCGTCAGAATTCCTTTATCTTTGAAATATTCCTTCTAAAATGTCCCTCCCCCACCCCACACGCTCACACACACACACTGTGTCAATCCCACCTCCACTTCAGATATGACAACGCAAGTTGACTCTTGCACTAGTCACCAGGAAATATACATTTCTTCCACCTTTAAACAGCGTTCCGGCTGTCTCGACGATTATGGGAGAAGCTTGGAATTAACCCTGAAAGAAAGGTGAGCCACGTTGCATAAACGTGAAGCCACAATTGAATTTTAGTACAGTGTATAGCTTTTAGGTACTCTGCCATCAAAGATCCGATCCTACAAAGGGCGTTAGACTGTATTTGACTCCATGTGCGATCAGTGATATTCCATGTGTCCATGGGATTCAGCATCGAGTGTGTGACAATTGATTCTGTGGGTACGAGTTAGAGTACTCTTGTATGAACATGATGCAAAGGGCATCATGCTTTTATGGTGCCTTTCCTTCTGCTGCCATCAGAGTTGGCCAACAGATAAACTAAGAAACACTAGTCTATAAAGAAGGTTGTTCTTAAAAAGCTTTACTTTTTAACCAAATAGATTACACGTTTCTGGTGTTTTCACCTTAACATCGACCAACCAATGTAAACATTTATTTGCATCTGAATTTCTCGAAATTTTCATCCCCATTATTTCTTCTTCCCTTTAAAACATGTCCCTTTTGTTGGCGTTTCAAAATCACTTCCACTTTACTTGACGGCAATTTGGCTCCTTCTGAAGTTGCCAAATTGACCCGAAATGGACAAATATAGTGGCTCATTGGAAATTGGATCCCGACAATTTAATCCATGCGCGGAGAAGTACTTTTGTTTGTTACCTTTGCACAGAAAAAGTGAAGTAACAATGAGGCCCGGCGGTGATTAAGATGTAAATTCTTTCCAATTAGAATGTAAATTCTTACCATTTTAAATGAAGACATCAATTGTCAGGTTGCCATATGATATCTTATTCTGCTGTGGCTGAATGAAATCTTTTAACATGCATTGATGGCATTGAAGCAGTTTTGCAATCCTTTTGTTCCCTGATTCTTGTAATATTCTCTCTTCATGTTCCCTTTTCACATTGCTTTTGTTTATTTTCCCCGTGCATCTGATATTGTTGTGCCTGGGGATTTTGAGGGAATTTAGAATGAAAATTGAGTTCATTTGGTGCCAGTATTTTCTTGTGCATCAATTACTTCTGCTGAATTTTCCTGAATGCAAATCAGTCTGCTTGCATGAAAGCTGTGCATGTATTTGAAATAATTAATTTTTGTTCAAATGCTGGATCAAATCCAATCAACCTGAATATCATCAAAATAATAGGTAAGCAAACTTAAATTAATCAGCACTTCTCGTTGAATTGAAAAAAAACCAGTTAACAAAGCGAGCGGTTAATTTATGCTTCGGAAACTTAACCCTTGCTCAAACCGGACCGACCGAAAGTATAATACGAAAAAACCCTGCTTCGCAGTGTTGTTGTGCTTCTGAAAGTTCCAGGGCTTCAAGTAAGTTTCTTTCAAAATTGCAGCTCATCGAATGAATGTACTGTATTTCAATTTACCCACTAGTTTATATGGTTTAGACTTGTGCCCGAATAATCAAATGATGCGGCAGAGGCAAGATTACTGCTAATGTAGAAGTAAGTGTATTTGTGCATTTTTGGGGAGGGTTGAATATATTCTGTAAACGAGGGGTTATTTTTTTCCCCTTCATGGGTTTGCAGGAATTCACGTGGCTCATAAGAGAATGGTACAAGATCCGTTTTGCATTTAGAGGTACGGACTAACTATAAACTGAACAGCCAGATGTCTCTCAGATCACATTGTACAACCCTGACATTTTCCCAGTCGCTGAGCCATCCTGCACCAACTTTATTAGTTAACCTCTCTAACAATGCTTGGTATCGTTTCAATTAATGGTGATATTTGCTGAAATATTTCTATTGAATTTGGATCCTTTTATGCGGCTCTTTTATTCACGGAATGCCAAACAGATGTGAATATCTGTGTGTGGGTCGCGCAAACAACTATAATAAGGGGCGGGCAAACGGAAATCTAGATGCTTGCTTGCAGTGGTAGGTTTGTGGCTCGTAGGTTTGTGCTACCAACAAAAGGTTATATATATTTTTAAAATACCGTACATCACTGCGAACAAATAAATCTTTCAGTCATCAAATTGCGGTAGCTGTCGTATAGTCACATCACCAATAAATAGTGTGCACTTTCAGCTACTGCACCCTCGAATCTCTGGACAGTCATTTCCCCCCCCCGCCCGGCTTGGCATTGTATTCTGGGATGCTACCCTGTGAGGGGCGAAAATGAAACCCTGTGTAAATGAAACTCGTTGTTGATTATAGCATCAATACGAATGGACTCTGTCAAATAATAATAATAATCCTTGCACTTTGATATAGCAGCTTTTCACATCTTATCAACGTCTAAAAGCGCTTCACCGAATATACTGCAAAGTCAATTGAGTATATTTGTGGGCGAAATAAGGGACAAAATTGGGATAAGGGCAACCCAATTGCTTGGATCCATTATCTCAGGAACAGCGTTACAGAGAAAGAGGAGAGACTGCGCTATGAGCTGTTGCGGACAGCTAACCCTAAGGAAATAGTAGTGGAACTCCTGAGATAATGTTCCACGGAGATTGTGTGAGTGTAGAGTGGAGAAGGTATGCGGATCAGAGTTCAAGAATTTTTAACAAGTAAAATCCAGTAGGTGAGATGCAATGCGAACGTATGTCAGGAATGTTAGAGAATGTCCTGGGTGTTTTTTACATTGTGCTTGTGCTGAAGCTTCTTGGTTGTAGTGGATGTAATACGCCAAGTCAGTAGCTTGCATATCCGTGGAGCTCCTGGAGCTCGGTGGTTAGAGCCACTCGCCTTACAAGCGCGAGACCTGTGTTCGAATCCAGGAAGGTCAGGGCGAAACCTTGGGCGAGTTTCCTTACTCCACACACACACACGCCTAATAATAATCCCTCAAAAAAAAACACAATAATAAAAATTTGTCGTTTTCAATCCACGATTGTTTGTGTGGGGGACACTGTGTTTCGCCCACAAATATACAGTCAATTAACTTCACCCAGTATATTCTGTGAAGCGCTTTAAGACGTCGATAAGATGTGAAAAGCGCTATGTCAAATGGAAGGATTATTATTATTATCCAACAAATGCCACATCAAAAGTACAGGAACGAGACATTTTTATGCCATCATCACATCCAAACAACATCTCAAATTGCTTCACAGTGATTACCGTGCTGCGTACGTTGTAGTGAAATGATTAACCTTTTGCGTGAAACGTTTTCTAAACATGGAGGAAAAAGAATGTTGGAAGCTCCTTCAAGCCCAAGGGGGCAAAGCAGTCGACAATAGAAGCTCAGAAACATTTCGCTCCTATTCCTCCGCCTCCTATTGCCTCTTATTAGACATTCGCACCTTTCTCCGCAAAGTCAATACTCTGCACGAAACTGCGGTCTCAGGAATCTTTGTAATTTATGAAACCTTTAGCGGTTACCACCCAGCCTGCGTTTTCAGCAATGTTGTGTTTCCCTCACATTAAGATTCAATTAGACAGGAATGTGACAGGGGCATTTAATTAGTCAACCCATATCTGTCACCGAAAGTTGACAACCTGGAAACAAGTCGACTCTGGCATCCACATCCTACACAAGTTCTATCAAGCTCCGTGTGTCATTTAAAGATTGTCTCAGAGCTCACCTCATGTCGGATCGTACGGTTTCGCTCCTCGTCATCGGGTGTCGACGTTGGCGAGGCCGCAGAGCGTTTCAGAAACTACCAACAGCAGCAACAACTTGCATCCCCATACAGCGCTTTTCATACGGAGAGCGTCTCGGGAGAGCATGCTCAAACGCAACCAGAACGAGGGCGAATGTTTTCAGGAGAGCTCCTGTAGCTCAGTGTTTAGTTAGAGCACTCCGCTTAACAAGCGTGAGACCTGTGTTCGAATCCAGGCAGATCAGGGCGAAACCTTGGGCAAATTTCCTTACTCCACACACACGCCTAATAATAATCCGTCCCCCAAAAAAACACCACAATAATAAAAATTGGTTATTTCATTCCAAGACTGTTTGTGGGGACGCTGCTGTACGCAATTGGCTGCCACGTTTCGCCCACAGCTATACAGTCAATTCATTTTGCAGTATATTCTGTGAAGCGCTTTGAGACGTCAATAAGATGTGAAAAGCACTATATCAAATGCAAGGATTATTATTATTATTTTTAAGAGTCCTCTCCCCCTCCCCCCCACCCCATTTTCAAGGATACCACATATAAACTTTTTAACTGGAATTAAAACACTAAAATTGAACCAAGCCCCAACATTTGACATTGTCTTACACGGCGGTAGCTTTTAATATTTGCTGAAATATAAACCAAGGTCCTTTGATGATGAATTTAGTGTATTCTTAGCTTTCAACCTGATCTGTAGTTCCTGAGACATTCCATGGTTTTTTTTAAAAGGGGGATTTACTAAAGGAATATACAGTTGTACTGTGGCCACTGTTTATTAACCCGGATACTCTACAAGATAGTTTTGTGTCTGTCGGCAATGTATACTATAACGTAACTTAAAATCCTTTTCCTGGCGTGTAATTATGGTTTACAAAGTACAAGGTAGAACTATGTATTACTAACATCAATTAAAATTACATTGAGGAGGAGAGAAAAAAAAAGCTAATACTTTAATAACAGCTTAGGTATATTTGTAATCCTTTAGGCTTTTCTGACAAGACATTTGTTATACTGTGTTGGTTACAATAGATATCACACATGTTAGTGAAGTCATGTTAGCACATCCCATTCACCTAGAAGAAAGTGTGGATAATTTAACTCCTACATAAAACAATTCAGGGACTGAAATGTCTCTGATTTTTATTATTTCTACAAACATAAAACTTTAACGGTGCACCTATCTTGCTCCTATCTTGGAGCACAGAGTCTCTTTTGGCAGCAAACGTGAAGCCAACTTTTTATTAATCCTGTTCATTTTTCTAATGTGTCTCATTTTCTCCCACCAAACATGCAGTCAATTCACTTGCCAGAACAGTCTGTGAAGTGCTGTAAGACACTTCGAAGATGTGAAAATAATAATAATAATAATAATCTGTGCATTTGTTATCGCAGCTTTTCACATTTTATCGACGACTCAAAGCGCTTCACAGAATATACTGTAAAGTTAGTTGACTGTATATTTGAGGGTGAAATGCGGCAGACAATCGCTCACAGCAGTGTCCCCCAATTTTTATTATTGTGGTTTTTTGGGGACGGATTATTATTAGGCGTGTGTGTGTGTGGAGTAAGGAAACTTGCCCAAGGTTTTGCACTGACCTGCCTGGATTCAAACACAGATCTCACGCTTGTAAGGCGAGCGCTCTAACTAACCATTGAGCCACAGGAACTCCAAAGGCGCTGTATCAAATGCAACCTTTGTCATATTAATTTTGTGTTCAAAAAGAGCTGACGCTAATAAGGTAAAAGCCCGTTTATCCAGCACCCGATCAACCATAACTTCTGTATAACCGGCAACTCAAAAAAAAAAGTCCGCATTCGATTAACCGGAATTTATCCGGAAAAATGCATTAAAAAAAATATCGGGGGATGTGTTTTCGGCCGAATATCCGGCAGGCGCTTTAACCGGCATTGGCCGGGTCCCGAGGGTGCCAGATACACTGGCTTTTACTGGACTTTGTTTTCTTCTAACGTTCAGAGATTAAACACGAGAGATCAGAATAGAAATCAGCGATCTGACTCGGGTCACGGGAAGTTTGCTTTCTCTTATCACGAGAGCGTCGCCAGAAGGGATAGGTAACCCAGTTACCGTCTGCTCACGCCATCGGTGAGCAAAGGTAGCTCTGCGTCAAAGCAGTCACTGCATTATATAGCCGCGCGTGACTTAATAGCTTTGAGAACAGTGCATTTGTCGGGGTGTTGTCTGCAGTCAGTTTATGACAGAACAAGCTCATCATGAGAGGTCGACAATTTGAAGAGCCCTCTTCTAAGAGCACTTAGATGAATTTCACTACTTAGATAGCTTTACAGACATTACCGAGATGTTTGCATTTTCCGTAATGACCTGTTTATACAGTGGAAAGGAGAGTGACACAACTCCCATTAAGGGAGCACTGGTCAGGGACCATTAAGATGTAAGCATCCGGTATCGGGAGTTTTTCTGTGCGCAAATCGAATGTTGTTATATATTTTTTTACACACACACGGTATTACACACATCATCCTCACGTTCGTATCACATCAGCCAAATGCTTCCAAATGGTTTTAAAGTGGTTGTCAACCGAATTAAAATTGTTGTGAAAAGAAACAGAGAGCGGTGTGGGGGTGTGGGAGTGAAGAGAAGCGTTTTCACGCAGCGAGTTGTTAGGATCCGGAAGGCATTGCCTGAAAGGCTGGTGGAAGTCAAAGCAATAACAATTTTTAAGAGAGAAGGAGATATTTATTTGGGGAGGACGGGTTTGCAGGGCAATGGGGACAGAGAAAGAGAGAGCGGGGGAGTGGGATTGATTTGGAAAAGCTGTTTTCAATGAGCCGGCACAGACACGATGGGCCGAATGGCCTCCTTCTGTGCTGGATTACACTATGATCGTATGATTGAAAGCATTTTGCAGGATTCCGCTTTAAAGCTTAGCAACTGTGTATTTGTTGGGAAACACGGCAGCCAATTTGCACACAGCAATGTCACACAGACAGCCATCAAATGAATGACCATTTTTATCTGGAGGATCAGTGGTTGGAGCACTCGCCTTACAAGCGTGAGACTTGTGTTCGAATCCAGGCAGATCAGGGGCGAAACCTTGGGCAAGTTTCTTTACTCCACACACACACGCACACGCACGCACACACGCACCTAATAATAATCCACCCACAAAAAAACACAATAATAAAAATTGGTCATTTCAATCCATGACAGTTTGTGGGGACACTGCTGTGCGCAATTGGCTGCTGCGTTTCCCCCACAAATATACTCTGCAGTAAATTCACTTTACAATATATTCTGTGCCGCGCTTTGAGACGTTGATAAGATGTGAAAAAGTGCTATATCAAATGCAAGGATTATTATCATTATTATTATGTCCAAGACACCGGGAGGAAAAACTTCTCTTTTCGATTAGTGCCACGGGATGTTTAACAGCAAGGGCTGCACTATTTACTATTTTTATTCATCTGAAACTACTTTTCATGGCTAATTCGGATTCAAAACCTTATTAAGAAGAGTGGTATATTTACACTAACTTGCATTGTCAATCAGATGTGCTAGCAAAAGTACCTTCGCAAGACAGACTGGGCAACTGGAGTTCCTGAATTAGATAACTGCTAATTTATACTGTGAATCAGTGTGGAAAGTACAATATAAACAGAGGGCAGCTCCCATACTCAGGTTGAGTAACATGAAGAGAAACTCACTGAAAGTGAGTGAGTAAGGGTTTCGCACGCACACACACTCACACACACACACACACACACACACACACATACTCGCACGCACGCAAAATCTTCCCAATTTATAATTCCCACCTTTCTAGGCGTGGAGAGAGCAGCAAAATGTTTCTCACCAGTTAACTTAATCATCGTTTTTTTTAACACACAATGGCTGTTTTTGGGGGGGGTTTGGTTTCTCCTCGTTTATTATTTCCGTTCATTTCCAACCGCATTTTGTTGTGGTTGTGAAATGAATATTTGAATTGCGGATATTCGCAATTCCTGTCGTTGGTGATTCACTAGCTTGTAATGCTGTGGGTGTCAGTTTGCCTCTTTTGTTAACCCTTGCGTTACTAGTTAGTCCAGCTACATTCCAGTCTCCCCTTGGCCGGCTGGTCGGCCGGGCAGTTTCTTACTCCGATTCAGACTTCACACATTTAATGTTACAGCGCTGAAGCTTATCAGGCTAGCTTTAGTTCTCTATCTATAACCTTAAACCATTTTTAAAACAAAAAAGGTCCGAAACAACAACAAGAACAAAATTACATTTATAGAGCACCTTTCACATCGGGAGGGCGTCCCAAAGCAGTTAGGTCAGGACCCGAGCAAGGGAGAGGAGCAGGTAGGAGGGAGGGGAGGGAGAGAGTTGGGAGGGCAGCAGGAGGCACGGTCGAAGAGGAGGGTCTTGAGACCGGCCTTGAAGGAGGCGAGGGAGGGGGAGCGAGGCGAAGGGACTGTGGGATGCAGTTGTAAACAACAAAAAAATTACATTTATAATTTGACGCGGAACTACAAATGGTCCTACCCAACAGCACCCCAAGTCGACTGACTACCTGATGTGCGTCTCACACCCCAGAGGAAAGCTGGGATGGAGTTCCAGTGTGGGGGTAGATACTCTGAAAGCCCTGATTGGGGGGGGAGGGGGGGGGGTGGCGGAGTGGGGGGGGGGGGGGGACGGGACATGAAGCAAGTAGATCTGACCATTCTGCCTTTCAGTGCCAATAAAAAAAAAGGAGTGATCAGCCACTCTTTCTCCTCAGCCTTCAACCTCTTTCTCACACACATTGGTGATCTTCACTCCTCTGTCTCTGCCCCCGCAAGCTCCCTTTCTCTCCTTCCCTCATTCTCTCAAGCCTTTATTTTCTTTGCCTTTCTCTCTCTCTCTCACTCAATCACTTCTCCCACCTTGTCCCCCTTGTTCCATTCCCCCCCCCCCCCCCCACCACCACCACCCATCCCCCGCATTCTCACTCCATCTCCTTCTCTTCTCTTTGGTCTTTCTCTCTCTTTTCTCTAGCTCCCTTCCCCTCCACAGCATTGTAATACAACTGGTGTAGGTTTCACGCAAGAAAGATAATTCTTAGGTTCGTTTGTACCCGTTAATGCTTCTAGATTTTTTCTTATTTGTTTAAATCTGCGAATGATCAGAGAAAATGCAGCAGCCAATTGCGCATAGAGGTTTCCCACAAACAGCCCTGTGTTTTTTTTTATAAGGGATTATTAACCCTCACGAAAGCGATCCGCCAATCGACTAGCAAGCGGGTTCCTACTTGTTGCTACGTAACTCTTACAGCAACAACAACAACAACCTGGATTTACACAGTGCCCTCCACACCGGATGGCGCCTCAGAGCGCTTAACAGTCAAAGAGGAAGGTTTTCAGTCCTGATCCAAAAGAACGGAAGGAAAGGGGACGAGACGGCCAGAGGGCATGGGGGATAGAGCCTTTTTATAGTGCAGGAAAGATCTGACTCCATGCACTTGATGTGTGTGTGTGTTTTAAAAGTCTTTTTCTCTTTCTGTCCTATGATCAGTCATTTGTATTTTTAAAGAGTTGATGGTGCTTGAAAGTAAGTGTGTGTGTTGGGGGTGGGGTGTGGGGGGGTGGGGAGCGAGAGGAGGAGGAGGAGGGAATGCATCACAAATAAAGGGGTGGGGGGGGTGAAATGACACTTTTATCTTCTTTTTAAATCCCTCTGGATCCCTTTAAAATTACTGTTGACTAACAAGTTGTGGCTCTTTTCTCTGAGGCGGTGGGTACAAGACAACTACTTGAGACAAGAGAGGAACATTTATCCTCAAGGCTTCTCATATGTAGTCAAGCAGAAAGGCTGAGCATGGGGAGAGTGGTCTTTATCAGCATTCCACACTTTTTAATGAGCTACCTCACAAATAATATAGGCTTTTCCTTTCCAGCTAAAGCTTGCATTGAATGAAGGATTTGTCCTAATTAAGAAGGGAATGCTGGCAGAAGATAGTTTTTTGGTGTGCAGATGTTACTGTTCACTCACTTTCCAACTCAAACACTTTCAGGTTTTTTTTTCTCCTCCTCCCCCCCCACCTCCCCCCTCGCCCCCAGTTCAGTTCAAGACTCTTATGAGACAAGTACTTAACTCTGGTGCAAGTGGACAGGCGGGTGGAGAAGGAGAATGAGGGGAGTGGGTGTGGGGGGGGGGGGGGGCGGTGGGGGGTGGTGGGGGGGGACGCTAATAGACTTTTATTCTTCCCGTCCAGCTTTTTTTAAAAAAACGTGTTTATTTTCCCTTTTTTTTCACAAAGTGTAATTTGCGCCTCAGACAATGGCCCGAAGTATAGCAACCACTCATGTCAGTGTTCTTTAGGTGAAACATGATCGTCTCGGGGAGCGAAACAATGTTCTGATAATGTCTATTTTATACCTAGGTGGACAAACACAATTAAAGGCTGGTTACTCATTGTGAGCAGCACCGTTTGAAATAGTCTCGGAGTACATCTTTTGTGCCAAGCTTGCCGAGTGTGCTTAAAAGACAACCTTTGAAAGTCTGCGCTGAACAGTATAATCTAATGATTTCACTTACACCTCCCTTATTTAACACTGTCAGGGAAAGCAAGGAATGCGCCACTCATAATTTACATGTCATTTGCTGCTTCATATTGTGTGAAATTTAATTACACAGCTTAAATCGTAGGCAGTGCTCATTTGTCTCAGACAAGAGCGTACAATAAGGCATTGATGTGAGTCCAGCATTCACTCGCAAGTCCGCCTTTTATCAAAATCACCTTCTGGTGTGGCCACTGTGAGACCGACTGCACAGTTGTTCTTTTCACTCCTTTGTCGGTGAAAATGAGAGGATTTGACCCCCCATTTTCATTGGAAAAAAATTCGGGGGCATCATATAAAAGATGCTATTTGAAAAGATTTTTATTCAGTGCTCCGCCACAATGGAATATACAGATAAATTTTTTCAAGGTGATTACAGAGCTTAGATTACGGAGTGCCCACTCTCGTCCACCCGTCCCATCGTCCCCCCCCCCCCCCTCCCCTCCCATCCACTCCCTCCCCCAACGCAGTAATAGTTTTGTAGAACTTCTATTGAATTCGAAAAGCATAAAAATACTAAAAACTCCCCCCACAGGTGCTGGTTTTGTTATTTTTTTTAACAAACACTTGTGGTCAGAGAGAGAGAAGGGTGTGTGGAGGGGGGGGGTTGGGGGGAGGGGCAGGGTGAGGGTGTGTGTGTGGGGGGGGGGGGGAGCGAGGAGTGGAGATGGTGGAGAGACAGCCAGACAGACAGACAGGCAGACCCCAAGGCACAGTTACTAATCATATGTATTATTCACAGTTTTTAGTCCCAGTTCTGAAACGTTGCCGTTAAATCAAAAGAGCCGCTTTATAGTAATTGGAAGCTGCTCGACCTCCTGATGGGAGGCTCATCTAACAGTAATCCACCACTAGTAAAAGTTGGCTCTGAGCTGGCAAGGATCCCATTCTATTAGCACAACACCAAGACCAGATTTAAGAGGATGAAGAGGATAATTATTAGATTCGGGAACAGTTTCCCAGCAAAATCTGTTGTGTGTTTTTTTTCTCTTTACCCCCCCCCCCCCCCCCCCCCCCGCATGCCCGTGCCCCCCCCCCCTCCCCCTTATTCAACAAAATAAAAACTGTTTATATTTCTGGAAACACCATTACCGCCTGCTAACTCGTGACCCACCACTACCCCCCTCCCATCTCCCCTCCCTCCCTCCTCCACGCGCTTTGTAGGTCTGCGAATTTGCACGATGCAGATCGATTGATTCATTGATTCATTGATTGATTTGCCACTTGTCCATTCGAGGTCGAATGAATTCTCATTCAAGAAAAAGCGCACAGTGATGTTTCATGAAAGATATTAAAGTAGCATTGCATCATTCGATAACGTCACAAGGCTAGCAGTAGGTGCTACTTAGGTCTGCAGCCAGAAAAGACTGACTTAAAAGTTCATTTTGCTGTTACTCGCACCGGTAAATATATCCTCAAGGTTCCCGTGTTACTCTGCTTACCTGGAATAATATTTCTTCGACAAAAATTACATTGATGTAGTCAATCTGTGTGGATTGTTTGGTTCAAAGGATTTTTTTTAACAAAGAGTGGTCCAAAGTCGCAAAACAACAAGAACAATTTGCATTAATATACCCCCCTCACCCAGGGTAGCGTCCGATAACGCTTAGCAATGTCAGTCAGTGCTTGCCAGACAGCACTGATCTCAATGGACAAGCTTTGTTTCAGCTGGTTAGACTACAGCAGTTAGCACCCCCCACCCACGCCACCACCCACAGCCCTGTGGAGCTCCTGGTTAGAGCACGTGCCTTACAAGAGTGAGACCTGTGTTCGAATCCAGGCAGATCAGGGTGAAACCTTGGGCAAGTTTCCTTACTCCACACACACACACAC
This sequence comes from Hydrolagus colliei, assembly GCA_035084275.1. NCBI lineage: Eukaryota > Metazoa > Chordata > Chondrichthyes > Chimaeriformes > Chimaeridae > Hydrolagus > Hydrolagus colliei. The sequence goes on from CM068757.1 coordinate 674,037, forward strand.
ACACCTAATAATAATCCGCCCTCCCAAAAAAAACAATAATAAAAATTGGTTATTTTCAATCCACGACTGTTTGCGGGGGACGCTGCTGTGCGCAACTGGCTGCCGCGTTTCTCCCACAAATATACAGTCAATTCGCTTGACAGTATATTCTGTGAAGTGCTTTGAGACGTCGATGAGATGTGAAAAGCGCTGTATCAAATGCAAGGATTATTATTATTATATTCTTATTATTGCCTCTCGCCAATGTGCCTAATACTCTCTGGAATCAGCTAGGAGAGCTGCATCCCTCCAGGAAAAGAGGGTATTTATTTGCTCAAACGTTCCACTCTGCAAAGGATGTTGAAAGGAATTACTACATTGCTTCTTTGATGGTTAGAATATTACTCTCAAGCCTGTAGGTATCCCTTTGACTGGCTGTCTGACTGCTGTGAAGAAACACCTCTTATTTGAGTGTTTATTAGCTTCTGTGAAGGAGAGTCATTGGTTTGGCTTCTTCAGTTGGCAAATTCAGAGACTGACTGAAGGTTAGAGACACGATATAGATGCTAAGATTGTATTATACAGATAGCTAAGAGAACATAACTCATAACTTCTGAGATATTGATGATTGCGGTTTTCCAAATTGGCAGGTTGTTTGTTTCTTTGCATGACTATTATCATGGATAGAAAATCTTTTAAGTGAGATAAAGATCTCCCAAGGAGCCAGGTTGCAATGGTATGAAAAGGATAATTAACATGGCCTCCCTTCTGATGCCAAAAATGTTTCAGGGGGAATATGTCCTTGTACTGTAGCTCTTTCCACTGAGAAACTAGGCTATTGCTTTGGTATGTGGAGAATGCTCCCTTTCAAAGAATGAAGAAGACTGTACGAGTTATCTAATTTAATTTCCCTCTCATTAGTCTGGGCATTCTCTCATTAGTCTGAGGATGTATTTGTACTGAGAAACATTGAGTCGTAACGCCACTCGCAAACTCAATTACGAAGAGCTTCAACAAACCTTCCCTAGATTTTAAATTGAATTGATGTTGGCTTCGTTCTCAACTCATTTTTCCTTTTAGTATTATTTATTTTAAAAAAAAGAAAGAAAGATGGACTGGATGGATGTTATTCAGCGGGCGTTTTCTGTGCGTCAATCTGCCCTTGTTCGCTTGTCGCTTAAATCCATTTAGAATCCTGTTTGAGGTTTTAAACAAACTTCATAAGTGATTTCCTCTCACACAAACACCGGTTTCCTTTTCAGAAGTGGGCCCTGTTGAGAGTATCCTTGTGTCCTCTGTAAACAAAGATTTAGAAAAGACACCAACAGTGGGTTTTAAAAATCTCTTGAACTGTGTGATTACTGAAGTGTTTCACACCTTAGGGTGCCAGAGCTTATGCGACTGATGTGCTGTAGCATAGCAGCAGCACATCAGACAGAATGGAGATGGGGAGTGGGAAGAAATGTTAATATATATATATATTTTAAATAATCGTAGTACAAGCTCCTCAAAATATCTGTTAAAGACATTATTTGTAGCCGTCTGTCTCCCTTTGACACGAAAATAAGTTCCTGAAAGATCTCGCAGTTAAAGATCTGTGTTTTTTCTTCCCTGCCGCACTTGTAAGAGTTTCGAATAACTTGTGTGTTGCTTGCATTTTTTTTGTAAAATCAGAACTGACAGAAAGACCTAAAATGACTTGCCCACCAATGAGAAAGATCATCTTCGCTCTTTCTTTGTGTGTGTGTGTTTGTGTTTGTGTTTGTGTGTGTGTGTGAAGGTAATTCACAAACATCTGTTTACATTCACAATCCATTTGTTAGCTGTATTATTGTAGCACATTATCAGAGATTACTGGTGCTAACAGCTCAACCGAAGAAGGATTGCTTCGTTAATCTGACCTTTCGTAATGCACCAAGCTCAATATTTAACAGAAGTTTTGCATGTAATGTTTCCATGTAAATTTGACTGAATTCATCCATTAAAATTTCCCTTTGCCTTAATCCAGCGTGGGTTTTTATTATTATTATTATTATCATTGAGGGATCTCCACAATTTGGCAGAATTGCAATTCTTGTGTTTGAGGAACAGACAGACAGACAACATGTTCTCATTTACAAAAGAAACTCTGATCTCAAAGGGTGACGCAAATGAAGCAGAAGAAAAAATTGGATTTGGTAAATGCATGCAAATGTGCACTTGACATTGTTTCAGCTGTCCATAATCCTTTCTTTCTAATATACTAATCATTTCCTGCTGCTGTAGAAACAGCCGACGTGACAGGTGTATGTCTGTCATGACAAGAGTGACATTTTAAGACGGCCACAGTACAAAATCCCTATCAAAGAAATCCTTGTTTATTAACACCTAAGTAGGAATTACCATCAGAGGGTCAGCTAAGCCTTTTAAGAGAAGGTAGACTATAAACTGCTGGTACGGGGCTGAGTAGTAACGAGAGCAAGGCTTAGTTTAGTAAGAATGTAAACACAAAATTTCAATAGAGAATATTTCCTTGATTTTGTGTTTGACCAGGTTAAGGGTGTGTGTGTGTGTGTGTGTGTGTGTGTGTGTGTGTGTCAGTGTTTAGGAACGCAGCAATTTGTACACACTTGAATCTTATGTCTACCTGTAGTGTTATCAGTTAAGGCATAACATGGAAGATATAAATTAACGCACCATGTACTCCTTCACCCCCTCGCACACCCCAACCCACCACCCACAGTGTATCTCACCTTAGGCTGAAAAATAACCCTACGACCGCACCATTTCCCAAACCATCCATCGAATAAGTGGGAGTTATTAAATGGTGAGCCAAAATTCTGTTTGGCTCTGCGTAATGTTAACACTGGACGTGTGTCGTGCATCACTTAAAGTTGTTGGAGGTAAAATTAGGCGCCTGTAGCGGAAAGTAAGCCTGTAAATAATGCACACTAAACATTTACAATAATTCATGGAAAAATATCTATTACCCTTTTTGCTATAAATACAACAAGGGAGTTATTCCCCCCTACCCCCACAACCTCTCCCCTCAACCACCATCCAGGAGTAAGTTAAGACTGTTAACTGTTAAGTAAGGAGATTTATTGGCAAACTTTACATGTCGTTAATTGAAAGTCTCCTTATGAGACTTGTATGTTTCATTACTATAATGTCAACTTGCAGATCATGTAAGTGCTTATGGTTTAAAATAATAATAAGTTGTAATTTTCCTGGGCTCTTGGCTTCAATGCGTATCTGCAGAGCTCACACTTTAGCTGAGCTCTTAAGTTTTAAGTTCCCTGCAAGTAGCTGGTGAATCTTATTGGAAGCGTCATGTCAAAAAACGTGGCGCCTCAGCGTTTCAGTCCAGCCTATTAAAACTGAAGGCACCATTTACATGCATTTCTGTAGTGTTTTGCGCTGTCCACTGTCTTCACTTTACCTCTGGGTAAATGCTGGCTTGCTGAAAACATTTAAACTAGGCAGACTGACTGCTAAGGGCTGCTGGGATTTCTATATATATATATGTATGTATATATACACACAGAGTATATATCACATCCACACAAATTGAGCACAGTTTCATGCCCTTTGACTCTACATAACAGGAATCAGGTTTTATTATTTGGGGGGCTACCAGTTTCCTAAATAAAGAGTGCGTGACTCCAGACTCCAGTGTGATTTTATTGTGTTCTCTCCCACTCAGAAGTCCATACAGCGAATTGATTTTTTTTTACAAAAAAAATGCCAAAAGCATACTTTGAGAGGCAAGCCAACATTTAATCAATGCATTGGGGTTTATGTATGCTTCACCGAGTTTCCTCAACAAAGCTTTGAGAGTACCAGCAGTGTTTTAAACAAGCTCGGTGCGGGTCTCACACACACACACTAGATTTAGGAAGCCAAGATCATTTTCGTTTTGTATTATTATTGTGGCGGCAGCTAGTTTTTAACCACTTTCCCAAGGACGGAATTGGAAATTTCTTTATAAGAATATTTTTTTATATAAAAGAGAAAAGGCCCTACAGGACTGCATTAGTATGCCTGTTCCTGTTCGCTTGCCCAGCCTGTTAAAATATGAATGAACCGAGCTGTAGGAAATTCACTTCAGTGTAACTAATGGGGAAAAAACACATGAAAAAAAAACACAGAAACAAGAAAAGGCAAAGAATACCACAGAATACAACAGTTTTGCTCAAGGGTTTCTCTTTGTTAACTGTGAGTCACTTTATCATGAAATACAAAAAAAAATTGACCCTCCTTTTGTGCTTTCTTATATTGAACCCAACCAAGGACTGAGCTAGAATTTATGCCAGAGATGGGGGGTGGGGTGGGTGGGGGAGGGGGGAGAAATAGCATAGTATTGAGGTGTTTTACATAACCACATACATATATTATTGAGATGTCAATAAGACTGGAAAGCGCTATATAAATGTAAGGATTATTATTATTATAAGGATTATTATTATACACAAGTCAAGATGTTGGGACACGGATTTAATTCTCTCAATCACAAGTTAGTGCGAGCCAAGCCGTAATAAGAATCTAGGTAAATATTATATCAGTAACCTATCGATGCATTTGTTACAACACCCTTTCACGTTGGGAAATTTACTGTAAAATACCAGTGGCCGTATATTTCCATAGTCGTTTGTTTTTAAATATCTCTTTGTGCACAAAACAGACCGATTTAGAGAATACCCTGTGAAGCGCTTCAGGGGACATCCTCCTGACACGAAAGGGCACTTTATCAGATGTTAGGATTATTATTATTACAGTCGAATATTTGCGTCACGAACTGAATTAAAAAATATAGCTTTCAAGAAAAGAAAACGTTGACTGGTTTAGATACGGATGGGCTATTGGAATCCCACCAAAAATAAGCACTTCAAATGTCTCTTGGCTGATTTGGACTTTCCTCCTGAGGGCAAATTTTATTGGTCTCCGTGGGCTGTTTAGGTTAACAATAGAACTAATCACTTTGACCCGAAGGTAAACATATAACATGGTCATTATTTTTGCTGTCTAAAGAACTCTTTATTTATAACAGAAGGGAGAGAGGGAACCACGGCATGATACAAGCAACTGACAACAACAAAACTAAACTAACATGTAGTGTTTCGCTTTTTTTTTAACTTTGGGACCAGCCTAATGGACCTGTTAATGATCTTTTCCAAGGTGCTGCCTGAAGGATGCTTTTTAATAATAGTAATAATAATCCTTGCATTTAATATAGCGCTTTTCACATCTTCACATCTTCTTCACACCTTATTGACATCTCAAAGCGCTTCATAGAATATACTGTAAAGTGAATTGATTGTGCTATTGTGGGGTGAAACGTGGCAGCCAGTTGCGCACAGCAGCGTCCCCCCCACAAACAGTCGCGGATTGAAAATGATCACATTTTTTTTTGTGTGGAACTAATAAGTGATAAATCCCAAGGATGATTCTGACTGTTGCTGTATAACGTGATGGTTATTATGAGGAGCACAACATTCGTATGTACCCTCCCCTCTCCCCCCACCCCTCGCAGAGGAGAGGCCGGTGTTGATTTTAACAGGTCTTAGCATCTCCTCCTGGCTGGCCAGTGTCCTCGTCGAAAGATTAATTCTTGCTAGTTCCCTATATGCAAATATGGTTTGGTTTCCTGTTCCATCTCATTCCATTTAAAAGCCACGGCAAGGGTAGAAGGCTGTGTCGTGCAGAAATAGAGTGGGTCGGAATGCGTAGCCTCTGGAACAAAACATATATTTATGGGAAGGGACAGGACAATGCAAATGACATTGGAAGGTCACACAGAAGAAGACCTTCCATGAGTTTATCTTAATGCGCCCTCGATATTCACTGTCAATGGTGTTTTCCCCAAGTTCAAACACATACCATCGTGTCTGTTTAATTCAACGATAGCATTTGGCCTTCGCAAGCGCATTAGGAGTTGGGGGTGGGGTGCTGGTGGTGGTGGTGGCAGAGAAACATTGGTTTGACCTCCCACTTCACTTAGATTCCCATCTCTGGTGGATTGTCACAGAGAGAAGGACAAAGCAATGAGGGTTTAGAAGGATGATAGCTGATACCTGAGAGCATCTCGGCCAACGTGGGGCCTAGGGAGAAAATGGGGGGGGGGGGGGTTGGTGGGGGTGGAAATATATCTTAACCCTTAAATTGCACACTAATACCAAATTTAATTCAACCTTAGCTCTCTGCATATCGCTCTTTATCTATAATTAAATTGGATGCATTCCAGAGTTCAAAATGCACTCCTTCTCACCCCTCCCCCCCACCCCCCCCCCCACCCCCCACAAACCCCGCATCAATGTATTTTAATGTTTACTCCCATTAGCTATTCCAGGAATATCCATTTTGCATTGTGACAACTTTCGAGTGGCTGCGAAATTGAAAACCTCATTAATTATTTGCAGTTGTGCCTTGGCTACAGTTCACCATTTATTCTCAACATCTTCAGTTTGCAAACAATGCAAAGGATACACCTCTGGGTGGCTGGAAGCACTCCGCAGTGCGCCATTTGTGAACAATCTAGGTATTTGCGAATCGAGTTATATAAGGATTTTTTTTTCTTTCACAAGAGCGCGGACTGGTTGAGCCGAAAGTTTTCGCTGCGTGATTAAAATTAGATGATTGTCGTCCCAACAGAGTAGGATTTCAGTTCGAGGATAATGCTCTGGAACTAGGGAGTAGGACTCAATCCGCACCATCCCAACTCTGACCTCATTCCCCCATTCCATCAGGGCGAGTCCTGTTCCTATCTCTTGTTCCTGATGTGGATACCAATACACTGTAGTAAAGCAATTTACCAAAGTTCACCTGAGGCTGAAACTAAACCAACCTGGTCCTCACCCTTATAGGAACGGGAAAGGTACTGGTTGCAAGATTCAATCCACGTTTGGAACTCAATTTACCACCACAGGAACAGGAAGCAGGATTCAATCCTCTCTGAAAATGGCTTATTTTTTATTTCTTCTATTGTATAAGATCATGGGAATAGTGTATATATGAGGAAGGGTGGGGGGGGGGAAGTGCAAAATACTGAAGATGTTGGAAATCTGAAACACAAACAGAAATGGCTGGGAACACTGAGCAGGTCAGGCAGCATCTATGGAGAGAGGACAAGAGTCAACGTTTCGGGTCCACGACCCTTCGTCAGAACTCTACACATGGGGTTGTGGCATAGGCTGGATGGAGTAGGCACTTTTGAGAGATCGCAGGAATATATAATTGACTTAAACCGATGAACGGAGGGCAGAATGGAGGATGGGGGGTGGGGTGGGGGGGTTGTGTAGGGGTGTAATTCTCAAGATTGAGCTCCCGCCCCCTAAATCTTACAGTCGAGTGATCCTGAAGATCGACCGCCTTGTCGAAATGCCTTGTTCCCTTGTTTTTTGTCAACAGAAAACGCTTGGAACTTAGACAAGAGGAACACGACAAGAACACTTTTAATAGACAATAGATAAGGATCTCTGTTTGGGCAGCGACATTCCTTCATTTGTGGTGATTAGGGGAAGCTCAGGAAAGGATCAAGTGGCACTCATCAGATTCTCCTCCTTAATTACAGGCCTTTTTATGCCTTAGGATAGCAGTGCCAATGCTGTATGTTCGTCAAGTACCGGAGGGCCCCCGAAAACCTGATCAATTCAATGAATAGCTCTTAACCCCCATGCTCCTCACACTTGTTTTTTTTATATATATTACCTTCAGCCTCTCCGTCAATTTAAGTAGAGGAGGGTAAAACTCTTTATTTACATTTCTTTGGTGAAAGATTTTTGTTGGTTGTATTGTAAGCAAAGTTCTGCTGGTGTGTCGGTGGGGAAAGGCAATGCAAAGAGGTTCGAGGTATCATTTCTGTCTTCCAAGATGTAGCAGTGTCTGTGTAGCTATTTGTTAAAGAAAAATACGCCTTTCACCCCATTAACTCCCCCTCTCCCCCACTCCCCCCTTCCACAAAAAAATTTCTCCCACAAACAGAAATGCTGTGAATGACCAATTTTATTAGCCAGGATAAACCACCTTCTCGTTTCAAAGAGCAATCTGGGATCTTTAACATCCACGAAAAAAGGCTTGAGGGGGCTTAACGTAGATCGAGGGAAACACTGATAATGGCCTCGTTTAGTCGAGACGTAACTTCACAGTTACTTAATATTGTAAGTCTACGAGAGGTTTTCAAATCCATCAGAGTGATTTATTTAATTGAACAGCATTGGGATACAGTGTAGAGCTTAAGACCGTGAGTAATAAATCCGTGTTCCTCACACGTACGGTTTCCAACTCCCTCCCCCCTCGCCCTCCCCCATGCCACCACAGAGCCACTGGAAAAGAGGTGAAATCCTCACCCAGCAGGGAAGCAGGAAAATCGGAGATCGAGTCATTTTGGGTCACACTCGTGCAATTGGTCGCATTCGCCTGCAGAAGAGCATTAGCCTTGGGAGCAGGTCATCTGCCAGGCTTCTGTGCTGGGGGGAAATGCTGCGAGACTCGTGGGACTTCAGTGGCCTGGATGTTGTTGTAAATGTATAATGACTTTAATTGCCACATACTGTGGTGCTAAGTGCAACATTTCCTCGCACCTCTGTGAGCGGAGCATTGTAAAGTGACTTTGCCCCCGCTTTAAATAAATGCTTATTGTTAAACTGCGGCGCTGTACCTTCGGCTGGTTATTCTGTAACGTTAAGGGAAAGAGTTATCCGGTAATCTTTATCAAACAAGAGAGGATTGGTTGAAGAGCATTCAATCCTATGGTCAGGTGGACACAGAGCGTGTCTGATATAATGCCATCCCAACACAGAATCCGCACAACATACCTTTTCGGTTTAATGAAATCTTCCAGTGTATATGGAATATGTGTTTAATAATAATAATGATAATAATCCTTGCATTTTATCGACGTCTCAAAGCGTTTCACAGAATACACTGTAAAGTTAATTGACTGTATATATTTGTGGGTGAAACACCGCAGCCAATTGCGCACAGCAGCGTCCCCCACAAACAGCCGTGGATTTAAATGACCAATTTTATTATTGTGTTTTTTTTGGAGGGATTATTATTAGCCCTGTGTGTGTAGAGTAAGGAAACTTTTGCCTGGATCTGCCTGGATTCGAACCCAGGTTTCACACATGTAAGCCAAGTGCTCTAGCCACTGAGCTACAGGAATATATGATCAAGCTGCTGTTTTATTATATGCACATATTCCCAGAAAGGAGTTTTTTTTAAAAAAGTAGAATATGGAATATTGATACTGATTGATATGCTAATAATAATGATAATAATCCTTGCATTTGATATAGAGCTTTTCACGTCTTCTAGACTGTGTCTCAAAGCGCTTCACAGAATATGTTGTAAAGTGAATTGACTGTATATATATGTGGGCGAAATGATGTACAGTTTGGAAACGCAATTAATGAACAACTCCTAACATTATTATTTTTCTTTCTTTCCCTGCTCCCCATCTTCTTCCCCACCTCCCTCGCTCTTCCCCCTCTACCTCCCCCCTCCGCACCCACTACCCCCACCCACACCCCCCCTCTCCTTTGCAAACCCTTTAACAGAGATTGCATTTGCCTCCAGACTTATCTGACACAGTCAGCCGATCAAGCAAACAGGAACTGGCAGAATCAGCCAAACTGCTGAGCTCAGGATGTGGTGATGGAGCCAGGGGCAAGGCGCACCTGGATTTTTAGTGACTCCTACTTAACCGCTTCACTCCGCATTCCCATCAAGTCGAAAAAGTGTGATCACAAATTGCTCTTGTACATATTAGTAATAAAGATCGTTTTACTGTCAACTCGGACTTTTGTGCGTGAATCATTCCCAACGAAACACAACCAAAAAGAGAGAGAGAGAGAGAGAGGGTTATTCTCTGATTGATCGATCGCGAGGCATGAATCCACCGCGAATGAGTTGATTGCCAACAAGGTTAGGAGACCTTCTGATTGCGAAACGATGAATGAAATTCAGGCGTCCTGAAAAATATATTTATTTATGGCGAGAGCATTGGCCGTAATAAACAGATTATTCTTACTTCGTTACTGAAAGCGTTACATCCCTCCCTGCTTTCAGTATTTTCAATGGTTAACCGCAGAAAAGATTGAATGTGCAACACTGCAGCCAGGTTGACCTCGCCACGTCACCACGTTTCATTCAAAACAACTCATTGAATCCAAAAGATAACGTGACTTTACATGATTTGGTGTTTTTTTTAAGAACTGTAATGGTAATGCATCTAATATATGTAAAAGGAAGGAAAAAAATATTGTGTTTTCACTAATGTGTAGGAATAGGGTAGACAAATTTAATAATAATCCTTGCATTTGCTATAGCGCATCTTCTAAACATCTCAAAGCACTTCATAGAATATACTGTCAAGTGAATTGACTGTATATATTTGTGGGCGAAACGCAGCAGCTAATTGCGCACAGCGGCGTCCCCCACAAACAGTCGTAGATTGAGTGACCAATTTATTAATGTATTTCTTCCTCGAGGGATTATCATCAGGCGTGTGTGTGTGTGTGGAGTAAGGAAACTTGCCCAAGGTTTGTCCCTGGCCGGGAATTGAACCCAGGTCTCTCGCTTGCGAGGCGAGTGCTCTTAACCACTGAGCTACAGGAGCTCCCTTACTGGAGATCTGTGTGAAACGTGAAGGCCTAGGATAGAAGACGAAATGAAGACTGACAACTGCACTGGTCTTGGAAGCAGCAGAACTGGATCCAGATGAGAGATGGGTGGTAGGGTATTGCAGTATGTACTCAAACCAACATGGGAATAACACATGGATTAGCAAAAGGGACTTCCGGTAATGTTTGAATTCCATTCATTGAGACATTTCAGTACACAAGATTGTATGCTTTGGCCAGCACCAAGACAATATTACATATATTTTTTCTGACATTGTCATGTTAACCTACTGACCTTTTTTTTAGCACTTTTAGCTTCATGTATATTCATGATGCCAATGCATTACCTTTGGTGGAAAATCAACAGGACTAAAAGCATCTTCTCTTCAACTGCAGGGATGAGAATTTTGGTTTTAATTCATTATATTAATAATAATAGTGAAATTCTCCGCCCCCCCCCAACAAAATCCTTGCATTTGTCGCAGTGCCTTATCATGTCTTCTAGACGTCTCGGAGCCCTTCACAGAATACACTGTAAAGTGAACCGACTGTATATTTTGTGGGCGAGATGTTGAAATTGAAAGCGTCATTTCTTTCCAGACAATATGGTTACATATATATTAAAAAAAACTTGCATTCGATATAGCGCTTTTCACATCTTCCGGGCGTCCCAAAGCGCTTCACAGAATATACTGTAAAGTGAATTGACTGTGTTATTTGTGGGTGAAACACGGCAGCCAATTGCGCACAGCGGCGTCCCCCACAAACAGTCGTGGATTGAAATGACCGATTTTATTATCATTTTTGCCCATAAAAGTTATTTGTTTTACAATAGATATAAAATAGGTGACCTACTCCGAACTGAAATTGTTAGTGTCTAAAGAGTTGAAGCCAGTTGCTGTGCTATCCACCAATTTCAAAAGTTGCAAATCACTCCTTCTTGTTAACTCTGGCCCTCGCCATCATTGATCCTGGTGTGAAATGGTCACGGTTCATAGGTGAGGCAATCATGATCTAATTAATTGAGCTGCGAGCGGTGACACAAGCAGCCCTGAATGTTGTGTGGCATTATTGGTTCAGTTAAATCGTTCAGGCTTCACTGTAAACCTGCACCATCTTGGTTCAATAGTTTCACCGAATGTGTCAGTGAACACAATGCATTTGTAAGCTGACTTTGTAAGCTGTCAATTCTTTTTAATGAGCAAGCATTAACACCAACAAACAAACAAACAAACAAACAAAATGACAGTGATAGAGAGCCTCTCACGTCACGATCAAAATAACTATTTTAATCAGCCTTCGTTTTCAAGCTGCCATTCTCCAGTTGGTGGAAAATCTAAATGACTGTATCTTCTGATTTCTGTTGCTAAGCCTTGTTCTAGGGAATGATGGACATCTGTGGCATTCAAAATCCTCTTTGGATTAGTGCGTCAGGGGTAAACATCTTTTATGCTCGCAACCCAAGTCAAAACTGTCCATCATTGTCTGTCAATTGCTACTTACACACGTCTTAATAGTGAAACGCCGCTTTATCTTGTGGTAAACTTTGCGCCATAAGTTATGACAGCATTACCGGCGATCTCTTCCCATTACTGCGACCTCACAATATAAATTATTATTTTTTAAATAAAGGAAGTAGACGCGGTGATGCGGCGGCAGTGACTGGAAGAGAAAATAGGTTATCGCTCGCTCACGAATGTCGAACGTGGACACAGAAAATCTTAAATCAAGATCGCAGGGCAGGTGTTGAAAATGTTGAAACACAAAAGAGGGTTCCATTCTGGAAAGGGAAGTGGGCATTCATCCTTCCACCATTATAGTTGTAATATTAATGAATCACGCAGATTTAGTTACTTAAAAGTAGGTAGACTTTGGTCTTGTTCAAAGAGATCGAGTTGTTAAATCTAAAAAGCAATGTTTATTCTGAGGCAATGAATGAAGTATGGCTGCTGCGGACACATTTTCCCAACATAAAATGAGACAATTCTTCTGCTGTTCTCCTAATAATAATAATACTTGCATTTGATATAGCGCTTTCCACATCTTCTAGACATCTCAATGTTACACCAATCAGCATGCAACCCTTGCAATTGACATAGCGCCTTATCGGGCTGTCAAGACGTCTCAAATCCCTTCACAGAATATATTGTAAACTGGAGTGATTGTGTGTTTTGTGGGTGAAATTGCGCACAGCAGTGTCCCACAAACAGTCATGGATTGAGTGACCAAAATTTTAATTATTCTTCAAACGTAAATGTCTTGGTAGTACAGGGTAGGGTAAATGGCATACCATTTTGAAATAAGGTCTAAACTAAATTAAGAAAAAAAAATGGAAACAGGAAGCTTTGTTTAAAACATGTTTTATTTATTTAGCTATGATATTAACCCCCCCCCCCCACCACAAAAAAAAACAGTGAAAATTCAGCAATTTGGCATCAGGACTACACAGAGGACATATCTAGCTCCTGTCCTAGACATCAGTAATATTCAGTAATATTCTGTCACTTACATCATCATTCCTGCCCTATTTAAGCTTTCCTTATCGTTGTGTATAATGTGGATAATAAGGTTACTGTAAAAGGGGGGTAAACTGCCGCATTATTTGTCATCCTTTTAAGCAGTCGTGGCATTAATGTTCCAATTATATTATGCAACACAAAGACTATCGCAGAAACGCTCGCCCGAAAAATTGTCAACACTCGAAGAAGTGTCTTTTTATTGCGGGAGAGAGAGAGAGAGAGAGATAAATGGATGTTGTCATATGACCTTTTGTAAAGAAAATGTGGTGCAGCAAAAAAGGACTTGTGATGGCAAATGTAACCACCTGTCTCAGAGAAATAGTAAAAAAAAATTATTGCTGTACTCTGTTGTGTATTTAATAAATTTCACTCAGCTTCCTAGCAACCAACCAGCCAACACCACCTTGGCTAAACGCACTCACCTCTTTCCAAATGCACCTCACAGATGCATTAGGCACGTGAGCAGGCAAATAGGCAGCATTTAGGAGTTGGGGGGGGGTGGTGGAGGGGGGTGTTGGGGGGGGTGATGGGGAGATTGAAAACATTGAAAACATTTTCCGTTCAGTGACACAACGCAACCGTGCCTTTTGTTGGCTGTGTTGAGAGCTGGTGAGGTATATGTTTTTTATCTCTCCCAATTGCTTCTGCATTTATCTGTGTCAAATTTAAGAGTCGTGCGAGATGATCTTGCGATGTTACAACAGCACAGGCTTATTTTGTGTGCGTGCGTGTGTGTGTGCGTGTGTGTGCGAGTGCGCATGTGTGTGTGTGCGTGCGTGTGTGTGCGTGTGTGTGCGAGTGCGCATGTGTGTGTGTGCGTGCGTGTGTGTGCGTGTGTGTGCGAGTGAGGATGTGTGTGTGTGTTGGCATCGTTCGAATCCTAGGAAAAAGCTAACAGCCGTGTCTGTCTGCTATAAGGGTGATAGGTTTTGTCAGTTCTTAGTGAGTTATAGCTGGAGGAGGAATAGTTTCCCTCTAGCTCCCCCCCCCCCCCCACCACCACCCCCACCACCACCCCAACTCAACCACCAGAAACAGGGACAGAATCCATCCTTGCCCATGTTGCCTTTTGAATATTGAATTTCTCTTTGTGTGATCACTCCAGTCACCTTCAACAGCAGTATAGCTGGGAAAGGAAAATATATATATATATTTTTAACCAATTTGACCCACCTTCAGTTTGCACATTCATTTGGGACCTGCTACTGATGAGAAACTACAACAAAAAACACTGGATGGTCCAATCTTGCTTCCAAGATGAATGTATATTTTATCCAAACATAAATTTCTAATGAACTGAACTGGTCAGGCTGGGTGTCTGGCACACACGTAAAAAAAACCATCGAAGTGCTTCAGATGAGAGAATTCAAACCAAACTGAGAATTCCATGCTGCTTCTTAATAATAAGAAGAACAAGAATAATAATCGTTGCATAGGATGTCGTGCTTTTCACATCTTATCGACGTCTCAAAGCGCTTCACAGAATATACTGTAAAGTGAATCGACTGTATATGTGTGGCGTCCCCCACAAACAGTGGTGGATTGAAATGACAAATTTATTCTTTTTTTGAGGGATTATTATTGGGTATGTGTGGAGTAAGTTAACTTGCCCAAGGTTTCGTCCTGATCTGCCTAGATTCGAATACAGGTCTCTTGCTTGTAAGGCAAGTGCTCCAACCACTGAGCTCTTACTAACTCCCTTTCCATTGTTTTTAACACACACACACACTCACACTCACTCTGGGTTAAAGTGTACTTGTGCCATCCTGAATCGGAGTATAATATTTCCTAGGTATTTTAATGATTTTTATTGATTGGTTCGTTTCCACGTGTGTCCGACGCTGTGAATCGCATCGCTTAAAACACCTTTCCAGATAACATTACACGTTAGAAGTTCTAATGTTTCATTTCTTAACGGCCAGTCGTGAACCCAAGGAAAGTTTGGTGTTTTTCCCGAAAAACATTTTCCTTGGCAGAGTACTCACAGAGAGATTCTCCCATTAAGTTACTCGGGTATTTATGGTAAGCAAACCACATCCTTAAAAGCAATTTTAAGGAAGAATGGAATGACAAAACCAAGTGAGATATTGTGTAATGTTAAATTATGTAACGTGTTGGAATATCAAGGACATTTTTTTTGGGGGTGGGGGTTGGGGTGGGGGTGGGAGGTGGGGAAAGGAGCAGAAACCTGTTCTTCGTCTCCTAACTTGTATCGCGCTTTTAGAGACCCCAGAACCCAAATCATCAGACTTGTGAAATTTGAATGAATTGGCAATGATTGCTTTTTGCCCTTCTCTCTCCTGTAATTCGAAGGTGTCGTCTCTTTTACGAGACTGGAGTTGAGGGTAAGATTCCTCGAGCCCTGCTAATATACCGAACACTGGTATCTTGCCCAAGTCATCATTCTTCATCTGCGAACCTGGCAAGTGTTGGCAATCTGTATGTCCGCGGGGGAGGTGGGAGCGGGGAGGGGGTGGTGGGGGTGGTGGAAGGGCCTTCACAGCTGAGCTCAATCCTTACGTCCACACACGCACACCTTGCTACAGGGAATCTATCGCTCGATAGCAATAAGGAAACGTTTGCTTGTCAAGATTTTTTATTCCGCCCCCACCCCCCAACCACCCCCCCACCCAGCCACCACACCCCCCCCAGCTCTTAACCCAGTGTGTTCAGACCAATTCTAGCACCTTGAACAGTGGCACAGCTGAGAGATCAGAGTAGATCAGAGGGGAATCAAACCTGGGATGTTGCGAGTCTATGCGGGTTAGCACTACACAGGTGGTGCATTCATCAACCAAGCCATTGGGACACTTGTGTTATTACTGCTCTAAGTGGACTGATAGTACTTTACAGCAAACTAATGGTGTGGTCTCCACCCCCACCCCCCACCCCCCCCCCCCCCCCCATCTGTACATGTAATATTATATCCACGGGGGTATTGTATGATTATATTCCTGTAATAACTTGGCAGTGACACACTCCTTTTCACATTCAGAAATCAGTTTTTCCCCAAAAAATACTACAAGCAATATGATAAAGCAGCAAGCGTTTTGGCTCACGTTTGTTCCTATCTGAACCGGTTAGAATTTCCTCAATGTACACTTTGCTGCGAGGGAATACTCCCAGTATTGTTTCGAGGAAAATAACATTAATTACAGTTAAACATTTGTATTTATACTGTTTAGAAACAGATATAAATGTGTAGCGATCTTTGACTCGCTGGTGAATTGTATCTAGTTCCCACTAAAAATTTAATGCCTTTGACATGAAATATTGGCTCCTTTGACTCTGTTTAGACAGTTTTGCAAAAAGGTAGATTTCATCTGGTTGTGAGAATCCCAAATCATACGTTTTTAATGGTTTTCATTGAGTGACGGAGGTTCTTACAGATTCTAAGAATATTGTGTTTCATAACATTGTAAACCGCAAAGCTGAATAATAATAAATATAATAATACAAATGTAATTTTGCGTATCGTTGCAGGTTTCTTTTAAAATCTGTGCTTGCACTCAGTGTCGGCCTGGTTTTTAAATTATAATAATAATAATAATCCTTCCATTTGATATAGAGCTTTTTCACATCTTCTAGACGTCTCAAAGCGCTTCACAGAATGTACTGTAAAGTGAATTGACTGTATATTTGTGGGCGAAATGTAGATTTGAAGGAAGTTACATTTTCTACCAAAGCTGAATTTTGTTGACAGATACTGTACACAGAACAGTTTTATTTCCACTTGATCGATCATTCATATCTAACGACGCTATCAAAAGTCCAAGATAATACGTTTGTCACAAGATGGTAAAGCATGATTCGAAATAAGTCCTTCACCCATTGATCACCTATAGCTATAGTATCTAATATTTAGATCCATTGGATGTCACAGATTTAATTTCATACAGCCATTTCATACAACTCTATGCTGAAATTTTTGTTAAGTTGTGCAGTTAGATAAATAGATTCCCTGACTCGATTGTAAGATACATAACGTTTGCATTCTCATTTGCTGAGAAGTTCGGGGGAAAAGGACAAGATACTGTCGGAGACGTCTTGGTCAAAACTTGACACTGAATATGCACAACATACGTTTCAGGAAAATTCACTTTTTTGTTTTAAACTCGTGTATAATTTATAAAAAGTAAAATACAAACCAAGAGGTATTTTTATATTTCCAACTGTCACATGGATACATAGGCTACACATGTACAGACCAACACTTTTACAGCGTAGAAGAGGATACACCTTTTTTTTGCAACCCTTCGGGATACCAACTCCTAATGTAATGTAGGTACTTTCATGACATTTTCAAACCTCAATAACTCTCTTTTAATGTCTTTCTCTGTGCAACATTTATCCTCGTAAGAAGATGTACAATAAAATAACATTACTTTCTGAACCAACCTCGGGGTCAGAAAAGATGAGAGTCGACCAGTATTTAAAAATTGGTAGCGATATCCAATATTTTAATGCGACAAACAAGAATTATGACTTCTTAGTTTCCTCAATGTCTCCAACCTTAAATATATCTGGGTAGGTGGCTCATTTGACTGTATCTAGACTCTCCCAAGACTATTCCCTCAAGACCGTGACAAATATGGTCTCGAAACAATTTGAAAATGTTATTTTTTTTAAATAAGGAGAAATTAAACCTCATTTAGAAACAAATCCCTGATTGTCAAAGCTCCTATATACACACTCCGAAACCATCCTCCAAACCATATATCAACAGAGAGTAGGGGTTAAAAAAAAACATTTATTCACAAGGAAATTTTCCCTCCTTTTATGCTACATTTTGTAATTCCACAAGATCAAGCATTTTGAATGGTTTGGCATTTGGCATAAACTCTTTTTTTAAAAATAAAAAGAACTATAATGAAATTGGATCATGCAATCTAATTTTCTGACATCAGACGACTCATCTATTATTTACCGCAGAAATGTACATTTGTTGTTGGCTGTCTTTGTTGTGTTTACTTGTGCGATGAACACTTTCAAGTTAATTACTCTTGTAAAATTGCTGAGATGTCGCAATATGGCCAGTAATTAGAATTTCTCAACCTGCTGAGTATTAAATAAATGGACCATACATTGGAACAAACAGGAACAGCAACAACACTTGAAAACAAACGCATTAGAAACCCATCTCAATTCAATCAATCGAAAAACATGACCAAGTGTGCTGCTTGATGCACATTAAAAAAGAAGGTTTCTTGAGGAAACAAAAGTGGTGTACAGTACTTTTACTCCAGAGGCTCGCAAATGAAAATGATACATTACTATAATGCACCTCGCCTCTCGTCATGTTTTATTTGACAATAAAATGTCGTCAAATGCTACTTAAAAGGGCTACTGTTTTAAATTACAAAAGCTCAACTTACAATTAGGTTAAAGTTTTCAGACCTGTTCCTCTTTTTTTTGTTGTTTCAGTTTTAATTGCATACAGAGTGCATGAAAAGATTGTGTTTGTTAAAATACACATTAGGAATCATATGATAAGCATTCATCTAATGGAAACTGTGTTAAATGTCTTATTGTGGAATTTTTTTATTGTGTTTGAGCTCCAAAGTTGCGAGTTTTACTGTTGTTGGTTAAAACAGTAAAACGTTTTAAGAGCTGTCGTTTTAGCGTTTAGTCGTACACAGCAGGTTTTATTTGCAGACAGAAAAAAAAATGAAACTCTCCTTCGACAAATGTTACGTTTCTAAAATATTATTTTGTGGGGGGAAGAAAAAGCCCTCGTGGCATCAAATTAAAGAAACATCTTTGCAATTGTGCTACGTCTATCGGTTTCCAATAAGGTTGAGGCTCAAGGGGCAATTTCTTTATTACGTTACTCACGGTTTAGTTTTGAAATCTATAGATTTTTATTTTTGGTTACACTGGTTCCAATTATACACACACACACACACATTGTAAATTTCCTAAATAGAACAATACCATAAAACTACAGTACTACAGAACTATCGGGGAATTTGTTGCCCATTTTAATCCAAGCACTGAATTGTATTCATTTTGGGGAGGGAGCGAGGTTGGTGAGAATGAAGTTATTCGATCACTCAATAAAGCTAAATGAAACGCGTGCGTGGGTTGGAGGGAGAGATTGAGGCGGGTGGGTATACGAGTGTGAGAGAGATAATATAAATTTTACAAATAATAATCTTTGCATTTGATATAGCACTTTTCACGTCTTCTAGACTGTGTCTCGAAGCGCTTCATAGGATATACTATAAAGTGAATTGACTGTATATATTTGTGGATGAAACGCGGCAGCCAATTGCGCACAGCAGCGTTCCCCCACAAACAGTCGTGGATTGAAATGACCAATTTTATTATTAGATGGTGAGGTTGTGAGAAAGAGGGGTTAGAGGGCTGGGCCTCTGAGATTTTTTGTTAGGGGTGGGGAGAAGGATGGGAATGTGAAACGCAGACAGGATTGAAGGGGTGTATACTAATGCATCAATTACAGAGGTCAGATTTAGAGTCATTTATAGGCCTCATCTAAACAGCAACATTATATACCTGTCTCTCTCGCTGGCAGAATACCAATGTAATTTTTTTTAAAAGAAAGCATATATGCAATGGGGGCCTCATTCAGATCAAAATCACGAGAGTAAAGGTTCAAAGTGGAGCTAAAATTTCATCGATTGAAGAGCGCAACATTCAATTTTTTTAAGTCGAAAGCGGATTCCTCTAAGCGGGTGTTATCAAAGGAAATCATTTCACAAACTGGGAAACCAAACAAATGTTGTTCTTGTTGTGCAAGTGTTCGATATTCTATGTTCCTGCACAAGCTCACACGGCAGATGGATTCCAACAGAAAACAAAAGTTGTACAAAACTTCAAAGCTACCAATCATGGTCTGAGGAACCAGTTTCAAAGAACGAAGGTGTCTTTTTCGTCCTAACGTCATCTGTACATGACATGAATTTTTAGAATATAAAAAAAGGAATAATAACTCATAAAAATAATCTACGTTTGCTCTTACACAGTCTGATATACTGTCGCCTGCTCAGTGGTAAATGTTGTCCCCTTTGTTTTACAACATTGTAGTTATTTAGGGAGTGTGTAGATGTGCAAATTCTGTACACATATGCTAGAAGGTTTTCACGTTTGTCTGAATTATTTATAATTTAGTGTGTTTTCATTTAATAGCCTTTCGATTGTGCTTTGTTAATGTATTTATTTTGTCACAAACTTTGAGTTTAACTATAGATATGTTGGTTATAAATGATTTTTTTTCAATTAACCATTTAATTTTTATACAACTGTAACTGCAGAATGAATGAGTCAATTTTGAGTTATTTTATATTAGTTATAGTCAAGGGAATATTACTGTAATGCAATACTGTACTTCAAATTCAACTAGACCAATGTTACTATTAATCAGTTTTGCTTAAAACAGTAGATTATTTAGTGAAAATACACACAGAAAGTTTTAACTCCAAAGTTATTTTCTTTTACTTTTCCTGCTTCACTAGAATCATAGAATCTTACGGCACAAAACGAGACCATTCGACCCATCGAGTCTGTGCCGGCTCTTTAAAAAGAGCAATTTAACCCCACTCCCCAGCTCTCTCCCCATAACCGCGCAAACCCGTCCTCCCCAAATAAATGTCTACCTCTTTTTTAAACATTATACAACTATTGGATCTCACAGCAACAGCAGCAAAGGATTTTCCACTGAGACTAAAGATTTAAGCTATTGTATAAAGAACGACATTATTCATGGTTGATAATTTAGGGGCGTTCACCCTTCAATCGATATTTTAATACTTGTACAAAATATGTACATTTTTACAGGTTGTTTGTTTCCGCTATTCGCTGTATCTTGTATAAACAACAAAAAACACAGTGTTGAAGCCAAAACTTAAAAATCGCTTACTGCATCTCTAACGTGAATATCACCGGTTACATTTGCAACTCACCCATCCAAGAATGATTAAAAATCTAATGTTGACATGTAAGATCATTTTAGGAATTCCATAAGTCCATTAATATAGCATTTTATTGAAATGTTCCATTTAAAAAAAAACGAAGATTTGAAGCTGGTTAAAACAAGTAAGGTAGCCTTTCCAAAGTAAGCGAATGGTTTACCATAAATCCAAAGACTACTCCCTCTGAATTTATCGACAAAATTTAACACAATACTGTGTTTAAAAAAGGAGACAGGTAGTAACTGAAAAGTATGCTTTGGTATATCTTGGATATCATTCTTGACTGAAACTTTGATATGCAATCGAACATAGCTCTGAAACACTTATTGTTTAAAACTCTTGATAGCCAGTTTAATTCTTGTATGAAACATCGTTTTACTTGCACAAAAAAATCTGAACGTGACAGCTACCTATATATATATACAGTATATATATACACAAAACTACCAGAACAATTAGCTTGACGAAGAAAAGTATAAAGATGTCGGCTACAATGATGCATGAGTGAATATAAATCATTTCTAGAGTATTCAGGTGAATAGAAATGAAATTAAGTTTATTATAGAAATCATTCTGGGAGATTTCTAGGGAAGACAAATACTTACATTTTGACATAACAAATTGGATTATATCGAAGACACAATCTACCTTTCTCTACCAAATTGTCCACCTCCTTAAAGTCCTGTTACCTCTTGCACATAAACTTATCTGTCAACGATCTTTGGCGAATCCAAACAGATACAGCTCACTTACACACAACTAAGTTGTTTCTTTTCTCTCCCCCCCCACCCTCCCCCCCACCCCACCCCACCCACCCACCCACCCCCCCACCCCCCCACCCCACCCCCACCCCGCAAAATATTGACCAAATATTTAGTGTAATGCAATGGTACAAATTGGTAACATCAGAAGAGTTCATAATCTAGAAATGTATTGGTAGAAGTACTCGATATAAGTCTAATTCGTGGCAACCTGTGTTGACCATTGACGTCTGGTCCAACCAACTTCTGACGCTGCATCGAGCGACGCGTGTACCAAACGTCCATCGAGCCTAGTTCTTGTTCTTGTTTTCAAACATACAAATGCCCCATTTACAAATAATACACCGAGTGAATAAAATTTCCGAAACCGAAACTGAAACGAAAACAAAAAAAAAAAGAGAAGAGAAGAAAGTTTTTTGTTCCGTCGACGTTATACGTCCGGCACTAACAGAAGTCCACGAATCTTCTTCACGTAAGTGTATTAGGTGAGGTGGGAGGGGGGGGTGGGTGGGGGTCGCGCTCCCAGAACAAAAGATACCTTCAGAGTCTGCTCTCTCTCGTTCTCGTTCTCGTTCTCGTTCTCCCTCTCTCTCTCTCTCTCTCTCTCTCTCAAAAAACAAATACTGCTGCAACATCCGACGCTCCACAGTCCCCTTTCTTGTCGATTATTGCAATCGAGGCCAGTATTGGGACATGTCTGGATCGCTTCCTGGCACTTGAACAGGTACAGACACTCCGGGGGAGATGAGTCCTGGGAAATAAAATCAATGGTTCAAATTGAGGATTCGTATCAATAATAATAATAATAATCATAATAATAATCCTTGCATTTGATATAGCGTTTTTCTTTTCCAAGTCTTCTAGGATTTTGTGTCTCAAAACGCTTCACAGAGTATACTGTGCCTTACGAGCGTGAGAGACCTGTGTTTCGAATCCAGGCAGGTCAGGGGGAAACCTTGGGCAAGTTTCCTTACTCCACACACACACACACACACCTAATACTAATCCGTCCATAAAAAAAACTAAAGAGTAAAATTGGTCATTTCAATCCACGGCTGTTTGTGGTGGGGGGGGGACGCTGCTGTGCGCAATTGGCTGCCGTGTTTCGCCCACAAATATATACAGTCAATTCACTCTGGGTATATTCTGTGAAGCGCTTTGAGACATCGATAAAATGTGAAAAGCACTACATCAAAATGCAAGGATTATTATTATCATTATTATACTGTAATGTGAATTGATTGTATATTTTGTGGATGAAACTTGGCATGTTGCATTTATTCTACAAACTCCTCGCACGCAATAACCCAATAACAAGGATAATTATGAGTGTGGCAAAAACAGAATAAGAAGAAAAACAGCCATATTTATTTATTACTGGCATCCCATATTCCCTCAAGAATTTTCCCCAAAACATAACTTGTTTGTTAGATATGATTGGGTGCTCTAATCCTCCAAAGGATTTTGTTATGCTTGATAATGTTTACTACTGCGCTTGTGCTATAATTCTGGTGCTATTTTAAGGGATCGACTCTTAATTAGCTCGGGCTAAATTTGTATTATTTATATTTGGCTTTGTTTTTCACATAAAAATATAATAAAATGCGTGAATTGAGGGGAAAGTAAAGGTGAATTAAAGGATCGAGGAAAAGCAGTTAAGGTGCGTTTCGGAATGTTTTTTTCCAAAAGATGTTCGGTCTGAACGAATGATAAATTGGGTGGAGAAAAAAATACATCGGGTTTCCACACAAACGATTCCTTAAGATAATAGGATCGTGGAGTTCTTGCGGCACGGAAGGGGTTTCCCTTTGGCCCATTGTGTGTCGAGTATCTAACCCAACTCGTTGTCGAACGCCACTGTCCTGTCAAGCGTCAAATGGGTCCATTTGTTGATGGACCCATCAACAAATCTTGCTCCCGCTAACCTAACCCCCCCTTCCAGGGCAGTCAATTCCAGACCATTACAAAGATGTTACCAAGTCTCTCTCTCTCTCTCTCTCTCTAATGTACAATCTTACCTGTGGATGTGGCCCCTGGTGTTCCCATGGACTGGGGATTCATGTGCGACTGCATGTGAGGAGGCGTGTATGTGTCATAGCTGCGGCCATTCACTGACGGGCTGGTGGGCAGCATACAGGAGTAGGACGACGTTTGGTTGGGCACTGGTGGCTTTTGGGGGGGAGAGAGGTGGTCAGGGGGTGGGGGTGAGGGGAGAACAAATAGAAAGTGTCAGTCAATGTCTGTCACGCTTCAGTGTTTAAAGTTCTTCCATAACCTCGCCCCACCTTACATCCGTGACCTCCTTTCTATCCACCTTACCAACCTGCTTGCCCCCTCCCTCCCTCCCTCCCTCCCTCCCTCCCTCCCTCCCTCCCTCCCTCCCTCCCTCCCTCCCTCCCTCCCTCCCTCCCTCCCTCCCTCCCTCCCTCCCCTCCCTCCCTCCCTCCCACCGTGCCCTCCGCTCAGCACAGGCTCTGGCCTGCTTCCACGTCCCCCCAACCCACACACCCACCCACCCACCCCCACCATTGGTGGGCGAGCCTTTTCAGCCACTCTGCCCCCCAACCTCTGGAACTCCATCCCACAGTCCCTCCGCCTCGCTCCCTCCCTCCCTGGCCTCCCTTCACGTCTCTGCTCTTCGATGGACCCATCAACAACTCCTAATCCCCCCCCCCCCCCCCCCCACTTCCTTCCCTCCCTCCACCCCACCTCATCCTCCCCACCCCCCGTCTTCAGTTCAGGTCTGAAGCAGTAACTGACACGAAAGACGCTATACGAGTGTCATTTTGCTGCTGTTGCTGAATTGTGTGGGGTGATTATTTGTGTTTGTGTGTGTGCGTGTGTGTTTGCGTTTTCCTCACTCACTTGCATAGGGATATTATTTGCCATGGTGAAGGTGGGCATCGGAGGCAGAGCACTGTAAGTGTTTGTGAGTGACGTGTCGGCCCGTCCCAGCATTGCGCCTGACGTAAAAGATGATACTGGAAAGAAGCATGTAGAAGAAAAAACAAATGTACATTAGTCTCAGTTTGAAGGCCAGCATCAAAAATTGATCACAGTTGACATTTACACAGAGCCTTTCGCGTCGAGAGGACGTCCCAAGATCAGGGAGAAATCTTGGGTGGGATCGCTTACTCCACACACACGCACACACACACACACGCACACACACACACAATAATAATCCATCCAAAGAAAACACAACATATTTTTAAAAATCAGGCTGTTTGTGGGGAGGGGGGGGAGGGACGCCGCTGTGCGCGATCGGCTGCCGCGTTTCACCCACAAATATATACACAGTCAATTCACTTTACAGTATATTCTGTGAAGCGCTTTGAGACGTTCGTTAAGATGTGAAAAGCCGCCATATCAAATGCAAGAATTATTATTGTGATTAATATAATAGTCTTTTTTTTTTAACCCCTTTTAGTTTAGATTTGTTGGGACGGTAGATGTTGTATTTACACATCGGATCGTCGGTTAACCATCAAGGGTCCCCTCTCCCTCTCCCTCTCCCTCTCATTGACTCTCCTTTCATCAAACTCATCTTGAGGTAGTGATTAATCCATCCACCAGCCTGGGCAGCAATCCAATGCCTCACTGTTGACTTGACTGGAGCCGGTGTGGGCTACTCACTCTCCATTCTGAGGAGGGGCCACCAACCTGCCTTGAACACCTGCCTTTGATGTCCGCGGAGCTGGCTGGACTCCCTCCCTACAGGGATAGCAACTGGGCCCGGAGCTTGTCCCGCTCACTCAGAGCCGCTGGGGGCCAAATCTCTATCAAACCACCACAGGGTCAAATCAGCTAACTCGGGGAAGATCAAAGCTTCATATTGGCACCTTCCTGGTTCTCTTTGGCTCGTTGCCACACTGTTGCCACACCAATTTTAAGGAGTTGGGGATGGGGGGGGGGAGGAGGTGGGTGGGGGGGGTGGGGAGTGGGGGAGAGAAAGACCGGCTCATATGATTTTTCTATTGCAAATGCTGAATATTTCTCCTCGGGTGATTTAACATGTATTTAATGTGTTATGAAATATTTTAATTCAAATGCAGCTGAGGCATTTGAACATTTTTTTTTTTGGGGGTGGGGGGGGGGGCGGGGGGCGGGTGGGAGGAATGAAATGGTTTTAAGTGTTAATGCAATTCATTATATTATATTATACCATATTAAAAAGGCATGGCAATATTATTCATCATTCCCCAAAATGTCCTTCACTTTACACTATTTCATTATAACTTGAATTTACATAAGGCTGGGTTCATACTGTGTGCCAGACACAATCAACGCCAATTAACTGGGTGGGGGGAAGGGAGTGGGGGGGGGGTTTCGGTAGAAATGAAATTGTCTTATTTACCAGATAGTTCCCTGTTAAGCGAAAGCCATCAGTCGCTATTTAAATGTACTGGGAAAATTCCAACAATAAAGGAATGTCCCCTATTAACCCTGACCCAATTAAGACTTCAATTGTATGTATAACATATTCCCTCTCTTATGTTACCCTCGGGGGGCTGTGGATAAATGGGCTGCGAAGGCAGATAGCATCGTAACACATTATAGTATTTTTAATCACTGAACTTTTCAGTACCTCGGTTAATCCTTCGAAAAATCACAATTAAAGGATGTGAAACCTCGTCATTTTCTTTGCGAGTTTGTAATGCCATCCTAGCTAAATTCCGTGGTTAAATATTTAAGCTTTTACACAATAAACGTGTAGCCTTTTCCATTGGTTTTAAGAGTGAAGACATTTTTTTTTCGCCGCAACACAACACGCACAACATACGCGGAAATATGCCTCAAGCACCTTGATGTTGGGCTTTCTGACCCTTTTAACTCATTCTCTCCTTCAATTACTTTCACTGTTTTTGATGTTGTTGGAGTGATTGATTGATGCTCATTCGAAAAATGGGTAGTGGGGCAACGCATTCAAACTCTGCTTCAATAGCTAGGGAGATCCATTTTCATATTATTTTATAATAATGAATCTTATATGGTAAAGCAAAAGTGATTGTATTTTGTGGGCCAGCCCAGAAGCTAATGTACGGACAGCAATAACCCACAAAAACCCTTCATAACAACAACAACTTTGATTTATATAGTGCCCTCCACGCCGGACAGTGTCTCAGAACGCTTCAAATTATTCTAATTATTATCAGTAATAATACTAATAACAATCCTTGCACTTTATAGGAACATAAGAATTAGGAGCAGGAGTAGGCCATTCGGCCCCTCAAGCCTGCCCCGCCATTCAATAAAATCTTCTAATCTAATTCCACCTACCCCCAGCCTTATCCTCATATCCCTTAATCCCTTTGTCCATCAGAAATCTGTCAGTTTCAGTCTTGAATATGTTCAAGCACTGAGTGAGCATCTACAGCCTTTTGGTAGAGAATTCCATAAATTCACTAACCCTCTGAGTGAAGACGTTTTTTCCTCAATCCAACTATGAAAAGGCTGAACCTCCTAATCTGAAGACCACAGTATTATATAGCGACGTCATTGTGACGTCGACACATCTCAAAACGCTTCACGGGATATGCTTTAAAGTAAATTGACTGTATATTTCTGCGGGTGAAACGAACGACCAAACGAAGCCACAAAGTGAATGAGCATTTTTTTGGGGGGAGGGGGTGGTGGGTCTGGGGATGAAGGGGTGAGGATTGTGGTCCTTATATTCTCACCAGGTGTTGTAGATTGTGCGATGGGCTGATAAACACTGGTACTGAAGCTGCTGCTGATGGGGATGTGACTGGGAGTGTTGCTCGCCTGACGTCTCTGATTTCTCAGTTTTTCCTCCCGCCTCCATTTCGCTCGTCTGTTCGAGAACCACACCTTGTAGCCCACAGAGAGTGAGAGAGAGAGAGAGAGAGGGAGAGAGTGTGTGTGAGAGAGAGAGAGAGAGAGAGAGAGAGAGATCATCAGAAACCTCTGGACAAGAATTTCAACCGCAAAACAAATGCCCGATAATAATCCCTTGAATAAAAAACCCTATATAATAAATTGGTCATTTTCAATCCATGACTGTTTGTGGGGACTCTGCTGCGTGCAATTGGCTGCCATGTTTCGCCCCCAAAAAAATATACAGTCAATTCACTTCACAGTATATTCTACAAGACGTGAAAAGCGCTATATCAAATGCAAGGATTATTACTATCATTATAACAAATAAATAATCCTGGTATTTGATATGGTGCCTTATCACATCATTGTAACGTCTCAAAGCCCTCCACAGACTATATTATTAAGTGGAAAAATGTGAATTTTGTGGGCGAAACTTGGCAGCCAAATGCGCACAGCAGCGTCCCCACAAACAGTCATGAATTGAGCGATTTTTTAAAAAAAAATTTAAGAAAGGCATTATAGAATCTGAAATAAAACAAACTTCAGTCTTGCCTAATTAAACTCTTATTTTCTGGGGTTTGGATTTGAACCGTTGCAAAATAGGGATCCCAGTCTTAACAGCACAGAAATGGCTCTTAAATTGCCCGACCTCTGGCAATCTGGGTCACGTCAGGATAATATATATATATATATATATATATATTCGGAGTACGGTCGATAGCAGATGAACTTTGTTAACAGAGAAGGAAATCTGCTGGCGACTAAACTGGGGGCACTGGCCTCCGATTCATTCACTCACCTGTATTCTAGCTTCAGGTAGGTCTATTTTGGCTGCTAATCGTTCTCGAGCGAACACATCAGGGTAATGTGTTCTTTCAAATTCTGGAACCAAGAAAGTTCGAGTTTGCGATTGTATTTTTCTTTGCCATTATCCCGCGCCCCCCCATCCACCCCCCCCCACCCCCCCACCCCACCCCCACCCACCACCCCCACCCCCCACCCCTCCACCCCACCCCCACCCCACCACCGGCCCCCAAACAAGAAAGAGAGAAGGTAAAAAGGAAAACACGTCACCTTCTTCTTCTCTCCATCCATCCGTCTCCCTCCTTTTCACTCTCCTCCCCCCCCCCCCACCTCTCTCTCTCTCTCCCTGCTGTCACCAATTCCCAATCCGTTACCTTTCTCCAGGGCTTCAATCTGCTCCTGGGTGAAAGATGTCCTGTTTCTCTGCAGTTTCCTCTTCAGCTGCAGTCTCATCTGTGCGTCTGAATCATCACTGTTTGAGTTGATGGAGTTGGTATTTTCAGCACTTCCTTCGTGTTGCTGGCAGCCATCTGGGACCATAATAATAATAATAATAATAATAATAAATCCTGGCATTTGATATAGTGCTTTCCACATCTTATCGACGTCCCAAAGCGCTTCACAGAATATACCGCGAAGTGAATTGACTGTGTATTTGTGGGCGAAACGCGGCAGCCAATTGTGCACAGCAGCGTCCTCCACATAAACGGCCGTGGATTGAAAATGACCAATTTTATTATTTGGAGGGATTATTATTCGGCGTGTGCGTGTGCGTGTGGTGTGTGTGCGTGTGTGTGTGTGTGCGTGTGTGTGTGTGCGTGTGTGCGTGTGTGTGTGCGCGTGTGTGTGTGCGTGTGTGGAGTAAGGAAACTTTGCCCCAAGGTCCTGCCCTGATCTGCCTGGAATCGAACACAGGTTTCTCACGCTTGTAAGGCGAGCGCTCTAACCACTGAGCTCCAGGAGCTCCACAAATACAATAACAGTAATAATAATACAGAGGAAACAACGACAAATTATATCTACCTCTGCTTCCTGCAAGACAAAACTTGACAACCAACCCTTCAATAGAATAGCTGAACAAATTATATCCCAATTGATTTAAGGTCAACGGTCAACCTGTATCATCATTAATTTCCACCACCCACTTGTTTTAAAGTTGTTTATTGATCACTTTTAAATATATTAGAAGATATCAGAGGGATCTGAGTGTGTATGAATATTTTAGCCTGTGTTGCTTTCAAATAGAATTCCCCTGACATTGTGATCCCACATCTACTCAGGGGCTTGACAAAGGTATCGCTTCAACTACAAGTAATCGACCTAAGATCGACAGAACACCAGATGATGAGACTTGTTGTTCTGATGTGGTGAAATGAAAGAAATTGTGGCTCGGTGGTTAGACCTAGCGCTCGCCTCGCAAGCGAGAGAACCTGGGTTCGATTCCCGGCAGGGCGAGATATTAGGCAAATGTCCTTACTCCAGACTCCTCGCAGTAAATAGTTGTTGGTGGATTGGCGATTGGCCTTTCCAGGGTAATAAAATAATAATAATAAATCGGTCACTTCAAGGGACGACTGTTTGTGGGACACTGCTGTGCGCAATTGGCCGTCGCATTTCATCCACAAGGTGTAGTCGATTCACTTTACAGCATGTTCTGTGAAACGCTAGGGGACGTCATGAAGACATAATAAGGCATTATATCAGACGCAAGGATTATTGTACACCAAATATTTCCTTCTCATGATCTTTGCTAACTGTATAAAATGTGCAATCTGTGAATTTGTGTGACTTCTTGGGTAATATTATCAATCATTTGCAGTAAAAAAAAATCCATACTTGTGTACAGTTGTATCATCAGTTATAAGGGGCTATCTTTTCTGCAAAACATGATTAGCTCTTAAAAAAAATGCTTGTTTTTTGTCACGTATATAAATATATTTTTTAAAGGGACCCCAATTTTTTTTTAACGGATTTTCTCCTCAAACAAAGAATCTCAACCATGAAGCAAAACCGATTCCGAAAATTCTTATTTGGAGTTAAGATGGAAGAATGCTTTTTACCCATATGGAATAAAGAATAATAATAATAATAATTTTCTGGGACTTCAAAAATAGCTAGTGTCCCTGAAAGAAAATAACTAAGCAAGTCAATGTGGCAGTAAATCTAATATAATAACAATAATAAATCATTGTAGTTGATATAGCACCTCATCACTTCTTCGAGACGTCTCAAAAGTGCTTCAATTATTAGACTAATGCCAAAAAATGCTATTAAAATGAAAATAACAAAATACCCATTAAACAGGTTAGTAACATTACTGTTTCCGCGTGTTTGTGATATCATGGTTGAAGTTTCTTCCAAGTAGAACCTCTGATAAGAATTCAAATTAAATGAAAATTCAGCCCCCACCCCCACCCCAGAAAAATCAAGCTATGGCCTCGATTTGATTTGCTTTCAGCTGTATCCAGAATGCCCTCCCATCAATGAAATGTCA